>JAXCGZ010015123.1:77500-82500 GCA_037179515.1 Halocaridina rubra
CACTGCCGAGGCCACGTAACACTCGCCAAGCGGCCTCATCTCACAGTTACTGTGTGGAGATTTGTAGCTCGCGGATTGGTCGGTGCAGCGACTGCTTCTTCCCATCTACCTCCAGACTCTGGAACTCTCTTCCTCCTTCTGTCTTTCCTAATTCTTATGACCTTTCATCCTTCAAAAAGCAGATCTATCGTCATCTCAGAGCCTAGTCCTCCATATCTCTGGGTCCTCTTTACTTTGACTTTTTTTTTCTGTCTGTCGTTTTCCTTTGTGTGACATTACCTCAACTCTGCCTTGCCCTTAACATTTTTCTTTTCCTTCGTCTTGGTATTTTCTCGTGCCCGGGCCTTTGTTGATGAGGGCAGTTTCTGCCTGTCCCGGTGTCACACTCTTTAAAAAAGAAAAAAAAAAACAACGATAACTATTGAATCGTGGCTGTCCATCTAGCCCATTGTTTTACCAATATAAAAGCTATCTACAGTGTCCATCGTCTTTTCAGTTATTTGTGATCAGGTGACAGTCTTGTTTGAAGAACAGAAGAACACTGTGCACAATGGCAAACAGGTGAAATTTCTATCTTCTAGCATGTCATCCGGAGGTGGTACTAGTAAACAGAGTTTGCCCAGTTCCATGGCATTGTAGTGTACTAGGAAGTGAAGGATAACAGCTTGTTTGTCCATTTAATAAGACAGAACAAACATTTACCTCACACAAAGACTCTAGGCACGAAATATGGTGCCACTTGTTCAGTTCACTGAAACTCAAAAAAGCATATAAGCGGAAATTTGAAGATAATCTCTCGAAGATTAGTCTTGTAAGAACTAAGTCTGTCCAGTGTGCAGCATCTAAGCATACTGGAAACAAGAGTCTGTTTCTTTTGTGATGGTATGGGTGCAGACCTGATCAGAGCATCCACTATATATATATATATATATATATATATATATATATATATATATATATATATATATATATATATATATATATATATATATATATATATAGATAGATAGATAGATAGATAGATAGAGAGAGAGAGAGAGAGAGAGAGAGAGAGAGAGAGAGAGAGAGAGAGAGAGAGAGAGAGAGAGAGAGGGGGGGGGGCAGTGAAGTGCTATGATGCAGAACTGCAAGACACGAGACTCCTTGCTAAACTGATATGTACTGGTGACATCAGTGACATCGATGGTGATTATCATACAAATAGATATAATCTGAACTTGGCAAGAGAGTTTGTGATATGTGCAACAGAGTGAAAAAAAAAATTCTCTCTCTCTCTCTCTCTCTCTCTCTCTCTCTCTCTCTCTCTCTCTCTCTCTCTCTCTCTCTCTCTCTCTCTCTCTCTCTCTCTCTCTCTCTCTCTCTCTCTCTCTCTCTCTCTCTCACACTCACTCACTCACTTGATAACAGGAATGTGTATTAAAATATTAATATTATTAAAGGTATGTACGTGTATATTGTCAAGCGAATATATATTCAAGTGACTACTTGCTGAGTTTGTTCTGTAACTAATACATCCTCACTCACTTTGTTATACCGCAATCGTCTATATTCATCGAATTTTTCTCGAATCAAATTGAGAACTGAAAGAAAACTGCCTGACGCATACATACTGACATTGATTTCATTAATATAGCATTCAGACATTAGGTAGTGCAAAATTATATTAGGCACGTAAGACAAAAAGAAAACGCGCTTGCCTTCTTGTTTAGCTAACAAATGGGTGTATTGTCTATGCAGGTGTATCACTGTTAAGGGGGGTTTACCAAATTGAAAAATGTTACCTATAGGTTTGATACTCAAACCCTCAAATATTTTGTTTTTAGGTTGAAATTAGTCATACATCAATATTGTTTTGTTGACAATGCAAATGCGTGAGAGACAAAACATTACGAGTTTCTTTTTAGACTCTTTTTAGACTCTTTTTAGAGTCTTTTTAGACTCTTTTTAGACTCTTTTTTAAACTCTTTTTTAGACTCTTTTTAGACTCTCCTAAAGATTGGCCTAAAGTTGTCCAAAAGTTCTTTAGATATTATGTAAACAACTTAGCGAAGACGCATAAGTAAGTGGATATATGCATAAAAACAAGCTGGTCACGTTAAGTGGGTACACCACTAAATATTCTTGGTAAGCGAGGAATATGCCTTTGCAACGTCGAACTTCGACAAAAGTAAAACTTTGATGGTTGCATCTCAAGCGAGCATATGAAAAATAAAGAAGTATCGCGATTTCAAATAATTTACATGATGAATGAATTGAAAATTTATCTCACAGCCTTTGATTCTGGCTGATGCGATAATTAGGAGGGCGACATAGTGGTATTTCTTTTGATGATACAAAGTTGCAGTTGGTATATACGTATGTGTTCCCAAAACCTCTAGCTTCTTTCCTAGGTCATTCTGGCTGTTTTTTTTCTTTTTTATAGATTCTCCACCCACGGATCAAGGTTGCCAGATGGCCTTTATTGCGGCCAGATTCCTTAAATTTGGCCGTATACAAAAATGACTGGCCCCAACCCCTGTCTGTGGTGACCAGCCACAGCAGTAACCTCCCCAGTAAACAGCTTAAACTCTCTTGCCTGGACGGGGCGCGATCCGTCGACCTCGCGAATGCGAGGCCAGTGCGTTACCACTGTATTAGCCATGAGGCTATTGGCTGCTTCTAACTCTTTTTTCTGCCTGTTTGCTGTTTGGCAGCCAAATCCTAATTACCTACTAAATTAACTCCATGCCTCTAGCAACTACAAAATACTTAAATGTGGGCGGAATCGAAAAGGTCTTTCTGTATATGCTTAGGCCAGTCATATGTAAACTCGGCTGACATCTCCTATTGCTTGCTTGCCTCGCTGTATGTGGGACGTCCAGATCATATAGCGTGCGCAATGCCAGTTACCTTGCCCAGGTCGATGCTCCCCGTAGTAGCAATGGTTGACCTACCAGATTGACTTTCGTCTCCAGAACAAATCTGATCCAACCCAGCTCCCATCTGGAGCTAGAGAGCGTGAAATCAACGCCATATGTTCCTCGTTTCCACAGTTTAAAACGTTCTTTTCATTTACAAATGCAATTTTCATTTAATTATTTATATTTCTTGTGGTGAGGAAGAAATAATTCCACCCTGGTTTTCCCTAAAAGTCGTATGAACCGTCTAACAGAAATAGGAGAGCGAGGGCTCGACAGTTCCCTGCTCCAAATATTTCCTCTCTGCCACAGACCATCTGAGAGATTGGGAGAGGATGATGGGAAGGGTATGAGCAAGCCCTCATGCATCCCCAAATTCTCACTTTTTTTTTTACATTCATGGTCACCTTGCTAAACTTTAGAAGATAAAGTCTCCGTGGCAAAATGGTAGCGTCCGCGACTCTGAGGCGGCAGGTCGAGGGTTCGCGCCTCGTCACGGACTGAGGTTAGTAAGGGCATACACTCAGGGTAACGATTACACCTGCCAAAACAAGTCCTTCGCAAGAAGGTAACAGTGCTAGCCCTTAGCATAAAAGGGAGTTCGTGACGTAAAACCGAAACCAAACCAACCAAAAACCATCATATAAACGACTCTTAAGGCTAAAATTGTTGAAAAAGAGAGGAAGAACTGAAGTAACTGTTAGTAATTTATCACTGCCGATATTTACAACCGCACTTCGCTGGCTAGTACAGTGGTAACGCGCTGGCTTCGCATTCACGAGGTTGAAAGATCGGTTCCCGTCCAAGACCGAGAGTTTAAGCTGTTTACTGGCAGGAACTGCTGTGGTTGGACACCACAGTGGGGGGTTGGGGCTTGCCCTGGCTGACGAATACCCATTGTATTGAAATGGAAATAAAGTTTGTTTGTCCTTTCTTATATATCTGGCACTGTCAATATTATTATTATTATTATTATTATTATTATTATTATTATTATTATTATTATTATTATTATTATTATTATTATTATTATTATTATTATTATTATTGTTATTATTATTACTATTATTATTATTATTATTATTATTGTTATTATTATTATTATTATTAGTATTATTATTATTATTATTATTGTTATAATTATTATTATTATTATTATTATTATTATTATTATTATTATTATTATTATTATTATCATTATTATTATCATTATTATTATTATTATTATTATTATTATTATTATTATTATTATTATTATTATTATTATTATTATTATTATTATTATTATTTCACCGCATGTATCTTATTTCTCCACAGGTACTTGGGACCATTTCCTCAAAAGGAAACAGATGGTCATTTGCAGACGTTATCAAGGGAGGATTTGAACACCTTCCAGACAACAGACAGCTGTCTCTAATGAAGCCGTTGCATCAGTACATCTCAAAATCAACATCCGAATTAGCAGCAGCAACAATAACAACAATGCCAAAAATACCAACATCAGAAGAACGGGCATATCAGCCTTCTACCATTGAGAGCCATAACAGCTGGCATACACCTGTTTCCAGAAAACGGGATGAGAAACAGAATAAGCTCTTTTTAATGACCACAAAAGAGTACCTGAGGGTTAAGGTAAATCATTAAAATGTGTTTATAACGATTTCGTTCCACAATAAGAATAGGTAACATGTGCCATCCGCTAACGTGATGTACAGTAATATCCTCTTTCGAAAGGCAATAATTACTGGACGGATATTTTTGCGCTCTGTCGTCACCATATTTCTACTGCTGTACTCACTCTGTACACTGTGTGTGTGATTACCTAATTGTGATTACCTAATTGTGTTTACGGGAAAGAGCCCAAAGCTCTTATCTTCCCGTCTTCTGATCGGTTTCTACTGTGTGTGTGTGTGTGTGTGTGTGTGTGTGTGCATATGTGTGTGTGTGTGATTACCTAATTACCTAATTGTGATTACCTAATTGTGTTTACGGGAAAGAGCCCAAAGCTCGTATCTTCCCGTCTCCTGATCGGTTCCATTTTAGACTTAGTGATACTTATCATACCTGTCCTTAAAACTATGGATTGAGATAGCATTAACTACC
>JAXCGZ010015123.1:95000-190000 GCA_037179515.1 Halocaridina rubra
AGCTTAGTTTCCATCTTACTTGTTTATGTCTCAAGGCAGAAAAACATTAAACGAGATATATTTCATACACAATATATGAGTAAGAAGAAAGCCCGCGGTCTCTCGCGAAGTTCTGTAGATGCTCTCACACAGGAAAACAAAAAAGTATGGGGTGGCAAAATTAAATATATAATTCGGCCCTAATTTTGTTAAGAGTTTGCATTCTAGCTAACCAAGCTTACTTTTGAGTAACCTATCCTAACCTAATCTCAAATAACTGGACTCCTATCAAGGCTGGGAACTAAGTGCTACATTTCATCCCTCTGCTCTTTTTCCTTACCAGTTAAAAAAAAAATGTCTACCCTACAGCATGATTCCACGCATGAAGGTAAATGAAACCGAGGAGTTTAAAAAGGCGCTGAAGTTTTATCGTTTTTTGATCGTTCGAGATCCCTTCGTCAGACTGTTATCGGCATATCGGGATCGCATAGAAGACACTTCCCATCGATCGTGGCAAAGAGAGCACTTCGGTCCCAAAATTCTCGCTATAACAAGACCAGATCTGAAGGTAATTATATATATATATATATATATATATATATATATATATATATATATATATATATATATATATATATATATATATATATATATATATATATATATATATATATATATATATATATATATATTTTTTTTTTTTTTTTTTTTTTTTTTTTTTTTTTATTGCTGTGTCATTCTCTGGTTCTGTTGTCAATACTCCCTGCTTATGGCTTTATCCCTTCTCTCTGTTCTCTGATCCAGTTTTCTTTCTGACCACTCTAATTCTATTGACTGCTCAACATCTAGTTCATTCCCTGTTACCAGTGGTGTTCCACAGGGCTCAGTTATTTCACCTACTCTGCTCCTTCTCTTAATGAACAATCTTTTCAACTCCCCATCCTCCTCTCTTCTCCACGCCTTTGTAACGATTCTACCCTTCATTTTCCCTCTGCCTTCTCTTCACAACCTTCATCAGGTACTGGTAATCAGCCTCATATCGCTCTTACTTCTGCAGAGGGTATCTGAGTGGGGCACACAAATTTTAGTTAAATTTAATGTCTCCAAAATACAGTTTCTGACTATCTATTTATCTTCTTCTCCTTCTGGTAACCCTATTGTCTTCGAAACTAACGAAATTTACTCGCTTAATCCTATTAACATATTAGGAAGTCTCTAACTTGTTGTTGAGGAGTCATAATCCAAATTTTCAAATCTTCATCCAAAAAATTGGGAGTTCTATTTCGTTTTCTTCATTACTTTTTCTCTTTCCAGTTACTTAATATCTATAAAGATCTTATCCATCCCTGCTTATAATACTGCTCGCACATCTGGGGTGATTCTTCTTATACTTATCTCCTTGACAAGGATGAATCCAAGGTTGAAACAGACTCATCAATGACCCTTCTTTTACTTTAAATATGAATTTTCATTCTCTTCGCCATAAGGTATCATCCCTATCTCTGTTTTATCCTTCCTACTTCCATCGCTGCTCTGATGAGTTGGCGAGCTGCATCCCTCTGCCACTGCTGAGGCAGCGTAACGCTCGCCAAGCGGCCACGTCTCACAGGTACTGTGTGGAGATTTGTAGTTCGCAGATTGGTTTGTGCACCGATTGCTTCTTCCCATCTTCCTTCTCCATTCCTAATTCTTATGACCAATCTTCCTTCAATAATAATAATAATAATAATAATAATAATAATAATAATAATAATAATAATAATAATAATAATAATAATAATAATAATAATAATAATAATAATAATAACACCATTTAAGCTTCCAGTGTCTATTCACACTGTAGAAAGATAAGAGCAGTATATGCTTTCAGAGAGTACCAACATAAGGAAGATGATTAGTACATTGTCCCTTAAACATATGACAACAATTAATGATCAGAAACTGCACTGTACGTTACTGGATAACAAGAGCACCTAATAATGTCATTCCATGAGTTTGCTTCTTGGCTAAGGGGACTTCTCTTTCATTCGTACATATGACATACTATCCGTATAACAAATGTTTTTGCATTGCATCTGAAAAATCTGTACTTATATTCTGGTACATATTCATCACCTTGGCTTTCACCCCAAATTAAATCAAATTTACCCTTCATCCACTAAAATATTACTCATGGAAAAATTCTAAGAACAAATTGTGATGAGGGTGTACCACAAGTTTTTTTTTTTATATGAATGTGACACCAGGACGGGCAACAAAAAATTTGCCCTCATAGGGCCAGGACACGATGAAAACATAAAGTAAAGAGAAACAGAGATGATGCAACCTACTATCATGTGTATGTCTGTCTAGGCAACTTGCATAAGCAGTTACACTTGCAATAAATACTACAGAGCAGAGTAATGAGCATGGGCAAAAGTGCAATAGGTCTTAAATTTACATATTTATTATCAGCTTAAAACAGGAATTCAAGAGTGACAGAATAATAATAATAATAATAATAATAATAATAATAATAATAATAATAATAATAATAATAATAATAATAATAATAATAATAATAATAATAATAATAATAATAATAATAATAATAAAAATAATAATAATAATAATAATAATAATAATAATAATAATAATAATAATAATAATAATAATAATAATAATAATAATAATAATAATAATAATAAACCTTTATTTCCATTATACAATGGGTATTCGTCAGCCGGGGCAAGCCCCAACACCCCACTGTGGTGCCCAACCACAGCAGTAACCTGGCAGTAAACAGCTTAAACTCTCGGTTTTGGACGGGAACCGATCTCTCGACCTCGTGAATGCGAAGCAACCCGTTACCACTGTACTAGCTAGAATATGATGGTCAATGTCTTGACAGATTAGTCTCGAGAAAGCAGTGTGCGCTATTTTTAGCATATATAAATATGACTTTTGCACACAAATATATGTATAAACATAATTCAAAAACATTTGGAACATAAATATGATTACCAACATTTGAATCTAAAAGGACTACCTGGGGGGGAGCATAGCAACAGTTCTATTGGCTCCACAGTTTTGGTTTTGACAAAACTGATAGGAAACGATACCTTGATATGAGGTTCTAGAAATAGAAGCCACAATTTCAAACTGTCCGAAACTTTTTCTGTAGTGACTAACAGTGTACTCTTCATGTAAGAATAAGTGATATTTGGAAGTCACTATGCGAGAATATTCTCAAAGCTAAAACATTTTTAGTTTACAGGGATGGAAGCTATGGTAAAAGTACAAGTTTACAGTGTTCAAATTATCGCAATTCATGTGCACTATGATTATGCGTTCATACAACCAACATTTATACAACTAGAGTTTTGATTAGTAGAGCATTCTGTGCATATGCTTCCGAATATCATTGCTTTGACAAGAAAGCTCCTGGGGGTTTATTGTTATTCTTAGCTAACTTGGTGTTCCATCGGTGATCTGACGTATTTGCTGATTAGTCAACAGAATCTAGTCAGTTGTAAAGTAATTTTATGCTTTGGTGTATACCATTCTTGTGAAAAGGAAGACCCATTATCAATACACCGTTCTATCACTCAGGCTTGGCTTGCGCTAATGAAAAACACTTTCGCAATGGAATTTTCAAATCTGTTAGCAGTGACCTGACCTGACCTAACATATGCCACACGTCAAGTGACTAGATCCTCCTTCAAAGTTTCCAAATTTGCAGCTATAATGTGTTAACAATGACCTAAACACATATAAAATTATAATATAATTAAACTATTAAACATGATATATAAGGCTGATGGGTTCAAGTTATAGCAAATAAGCATGAACATAGGCAAAGCTCTCTATTTATACTCATTCCAACAGGAGTCAGAAATGAGAGTCAACGGGAGTCTCAGTGTGATACCAAGTTTTGCTGAATTTGTCAGGTATCTCTTGAAGACGCCTTTAGATCATTATGATCCCCACTGGGCACCTTACTGGAAACACTGCGTCCCCTGTGCCCTCAGGTACCACGCCATTGGCAAAAGTGAAACCAAATCACAAGACGCAAGATTTATTCTCGAGGATTCTGGTCTAGCACGCAAAGTGGACGTCAAGGTAATGAATCTAATGAAAAGCTTTTCCTTTGCTGCACTAATCCAAGGTTGTTATGGCAGATAATGTCAGTTTAGCAGGTTCAGTGACTACATCTTTAGATAAGTAGAGCCAATAGGAAAATACTTCTTCATGAACTGACTTCGATAAGAGCGTAATATATATATTGCCTTATATCAAGTTAAAATAAAAACTCAAACTAATATCAATCTTCAAACTAGTAACACATTAATAAAATATTTTCACTCAGTGACTGCAGAGTAATTAGCATTTATCAGGCCTTGAAATAAAAAAAAATTTTAATAGGAAAAAAGTAAACCAACTAAATATGATGTTTATCTTTGTGACTGTGCATTAAATTTATTTCCATAAATCATGAAAGAGCACATAGTTATATCTAAGATAAAATGCAACTACCTAAATATGCAGCTATGTATGTATACTATGTACGTATTTGTTCTTGTCAGATCCTACAGGAAAATGCTCATGAAGGTCGCGGCGACACTGAGAAGCTGATGTTATCCTACTATTCAACTATAGGGTTACGTCATCTTGAGAGTCTCTACCGCAAATACAAGGTGGATTTCTACCTCTTTGGTTACGATATTCAACCCCTGCTGCAAAAACTCTACCCTGGCAAGAATATAACATTTTCACCAAGCCTCAGATGATAAAATAGTGGAGGTTCCCATTGGATCCTTCGTCAGTTTATAATATAAATATATAGTCTATTTGAACACGTCATCAAAATAATATCTAGTTATTTATCAGTGAACAAAAGAATAATTTATTTTCAACCAGGTATTTTTTATATATGTTCCTAACTGTTATAAAGCTATTTGATATAAAATATCTCAATTAAAGGAAGTTTCACTGTCCTTGTAGGGACGCAGCATGCAGTTTGCTATTAGTTTTAGATACACACCATTCTTGAGATAATGGAATTAATGTAGCTGTCATATTCGGTTAATCATACAAACGTATTAATAAAGTGAGAGATAATTGTTCTAAAATATATGAATTTTCTCTAAAATATATATTGCAAATTTTGATCCAGTAGTCATATCCATTGTGTAAATGTTATTCATATATATAATTTAAATAAGAAGATATAATAACGTTCTTGATTAAATATTGCAGCTAAAAGACAGCCGTAAATAAGACAAATAGTACTGAGTGGCGAAATTTAAAAGAGAGAGAGAGAGAGAGAGAGAGAGGAGAGAGAGAGAGAGAGAGAGAGAGAGAGAGAGAGAGAGAGAGAGAGAGAGAGAGAGAGAGAGAGAGAGAGAGAGAGAGAGAGAGAGAGAGAGAGAGAGAGAGAGAGAGAGAGAGAGAGACTAAAATCCAATCTGAAATGATAAAACATATGATCAGCATCTGTTCTGTGTGTGTGTCATGAGGACTCTGAGCTCCATCACCTAAAATCCAAGTCGGAGCATAACTTGTTCCGTGACATGAGACAGAAATTTTGAATATGACATATATGTGGACGGGGACAGAATATTACTTCCCGGCATATGATAACCTTAGCAATCTTAATGAGTACACCTACATGGCACTGGCAGACTACTGAAAGAACAAGTGCATTAAGAGCTCAGTCCAGAAAACAGGCACACAATGGGCTAATATAAAGTTACCTCTTCCACTTTATTGCTTACTTCATTCAAGCAAAGAGTGATTAACTTCTATATATTAATCAGCATTTTTTATGAGCATGACACCAGGACGGGCAAAAGAAGAGATATTGCCATAATAGGGCCCGGGCACCAAGAAAACATAAAGCAAAGACAAACAAGAGATGGGGAATGTTGTGACTTGTCAGAAGTGAAGGGATAGTATGAGACATGCAACAGATAAGCATATATTTCATTCTAACAAGCACGTAAATACATACATACATGTATACAAATCAAATCAAAATCAAAATCAAAACATTTATTTCCATTTTGTACAATGGTTATTCAACATTAATAGTAACTTATAAGTAGACATGTAATTAAACTAATAAATAAGAGGGTTAGACATATAGTTAAATTAAATGTAGCTTTCATAGAAAATAATAAGGCTGTAATAAAAATGTTAACAATAATGTTAATAATAAAGCAGTAAGTATGCCACTAGATACAGGATCGTTATTATCGGCATCATTTCCATATTTGTTTCCTTACAATGAGTATAATTAGTTCTTAATGAGCAGCAACTATTTGTTCAAAAGAAAACTATATAGTTTGCCTTTGAAAGCTGTGAAGGAGGATGCATTTTTAAGATGCTCTGGAATATTATTCCAGAGTGTTGGCCCTTTGATAGTGATCATCTTTGAACCTGCTTCTGTGTTTGTTCTGTGAATAAAGAGCTCACTGCTCTGTTTTGTGTTGGTTCCCCTTATATCCCTGACTGTTTTTAAATCAAATAGCCAGCTAGGATAATGATGGTCCAAAATTTTGAATACAAAAACATAAATAGCATAAGCGACCTTATTTTCTGCCCGCAGCCACCCAAGTTTATTGAGAGCTGGTGTGATGTGGTCATATTTTCTTATTCCTCCCAGGGCAATTCCAGCTGCAAAATTAATAAGCTTCAGTATTCTGTTTATCTGAGTCTTAGTGGTAGCTCCCCAAACAGTTGTGCAGTAATTAATGTGACTTAGGGCTAGAGATTCAACAACAGTTATTCGAGTGGTAGTCTCAAAATTGTCTTTTATACGTGATAAGTACATTAATGTTCCTGTAACCTTTTTGCATACTTTATCTATGTGGGAATCAAACAACATGTGGTTATCAAAGTGAATTCCTAGGTTTTTGACTGTTTTGCTAGGTGTGATAATATTGTCGCAAAAATTAATTGTTGTGTTTTCTGGAATTTGTGCTATGTGGAACCTTGAACCAATAAATATGCACTGTGTTTTACTTTCGTTAATTAACAGCCCAATTTCTTGGAAATAGGTTTTAATTTTTGACAGAGTGTTTTCTGCTCCTAAAGTTAGCTCTGGGAGATTATTAATATCACCACTAAGGAGTAGTTGAGTGTCATCTGCATATTGTACGACTAGACAGTCAGAAATGAAAGAAGATGGATCATTTACGTAAATGGAGAAGAGGATAGGACCAAGTACCGATCCCTGTGGAACACCAAATGATACATTTTTTGGCACAGAGATAATGTTGTTAAGACGTATGGACTGTTTACGATTAGATAGATACTCGCTAAACCAGCTTGGATCAATATTTAAGTTAATACATTTACTTAAAAGAATTTCATGGTTTACACTGTCGAAGGCTTTTGATAAGTCTAATAAAATTAGCAAAGATATTTTTTTCATATCTATATTATTATATATACTATTCGTAACTTTAAGCAGTGCAGTTTTCGTCGAGAGTTTTGGTCTGAAACCATGTTGGCTAATCGTTAGTAGTCTATTTGATTCTAAATATGACATAAGTTGGCATGCAACAATTTTTTCTAATATTTTAGAGAAAATGGGTAGCAGGGAAATGGGACGATAGTTTGTCACATCATCTCTGTCCCCCTTTTTATGCAGAGGTATTACATGTGATATCTTCCAAGAGTCAGGAAACTTTTTAGTAACAATGGAAGTGTTCATAATAGTTAGAATATAGGATGCAATCATGGGTAGAGCATCTTTGATGAACTGAAATGGTATACCATCTGAACCATAAGAGCCAGAGTTTCTTAGGCTCTTTATGGTAAGAATTAGGGTAGCACAATCTATAGGATTTATCTTGAAGTACTCTCTTGTGTTTTCATTGGAAGAATTGTCATTTAAGCAATTACTCATATTCACTGAGTTGATGTTTTCTTGAGCTTTTTCATATGTGTTTTTGCAAACGTTAGCAAAATAGTTATTAAAGTTATCTGCTTTGTCTTTCAACTCCGTAATATTTTCATAACTTTCTGAGGTACTCTTTTCATTTGGTATCATGCTTCTTATCACTTTCCATGTTGCTGCTGTATCATGTCTAGAGTCATTAAATTGTTTTTTGTAAAAGTCTTTTTTACTTACACTGATGAGAGATCTGACACGTTTCTTTTTTGTTTTATAACGTTCTCGGAGAGTCATATCATATCTATTCATTTTTAGCTCTTTTTGTATTTGATTTTTGATTTGCATTGCCTCTTTGATGTCATTAGTTAGCCAGGGGGCTGAGGGGCGGGTTATTTTTCTTGTTACAATGGGTGCACAACTATCTAAGCATTCAAGGAAGACTTCTGTTAAAATCTCAACCTGCAAATCAACGTTATCTGTGTATTTAATTCTATTAAGTGCATTTGTGTTGTTGATTAATGTTTCACAAAAGATATCAGGGGAGTAATTTTTTAGACACCGGAATGTCTTGAGGAGAGGCTTCCTTTTCGGCTTATTTATGTTTAGCATAGCAATGTTCAGCTCGTGGTCTGCAATTGGGCAGGGAACTACGTCCCAATAGGGTATACTTTCCACTTTATTTGTTATTATCAGATCTATAAGAGTCCTAGAATTAGGGGTTATGCGGGTCGGCTTTGTCACTATTTGTGTTAACTTCACAGTGTTGATCACCCTTTTCATTTTGTTATCTGCTGAGAGCAAGTCATCATTAAAATCACCAAGTATGTATATGGGTTTATGACGCACACAGATATTTCTGAATGTTTCTAGCAGATGATTGAATGAACTGGTAGGTGCTTTAGGGTGACGGTAAACACACCCTGCAATGAAAGATGGAAGTTTCTGATACTGCACAGTGATCCATACATCTTCGAGCTCCTCAGTTTTTTCCAAACCTGTGGTTATTTCTGATGCACTAAGATAATTTCTAACATAAATACAAACCCCACCCCCTCGGCCATGGTCATTGCGAAATATTTTAAACTCTGGGATATTCACATATTTATTTTCAGTTGTAGGAGGAAGCCTAGTTTCACTTACACAGAGGATGTCTATGTTGTAGTCTTTTGTTAGCATTATTATTTCCTCAAAATGAGCGAGCAGGGACTGAGCGTTCACATGTACTAATGTTACATTCTTACCATGTTTCATTGGGGTGGTATCCATAGTCATAGTTGTAGTTTCGACTGTGTGATTCGGCTGGGAATTCATCATTGTAGTGTGTTCTGGGGTTAGCCCATGGATCCTGGTGTCTGTACCTGCCGTTGGATGTGTAACGCTGGTTTGAGTACGTGTCGTGGTATGATCGGGCCTTCCCAAAGTTTGTATGCCTAGGTGAGTGTCTAGGGTTGTAAGAGCCATCACTCCAGGAGAAGTTTCTTGTGCGTGGACGGCGATAAGAGAGGTTTGTATCGTGTCTCTTTCTGTACTCTCGCGTATAGGGGATTGTTTCATTAGCTCTTTGCTGTTTATTTTGGTATGACTGTAGTTTGGGATATTTTGTAGAATACCCAGGTTGTGTCCATTGTTTGCCCCCACGAAATGGCTGGACAATTGTGCCTGTAGGCCATACATACATACATACATACATACATACATACATACATACATACATACATACATACATACATACATACATGCATGCATGCATGCATGCATGCATGCATGCATACATACATACATACATACATACATACATACATACATACATACATACATACATACATACATACATACATACATACATACATACATACATACATACATACATACATACATACATACATACATACATACATACATACATACATACATACATACATACATACATACATACATACATACATACATACATACATACATACATACATACATACATACATACATACATACATACATACATACATACATACATACATACATACATACATACATACATACATACATACATACATACATACATACATACATACATACATACATACATACATACATACATACGCTTCATATGAAATGCTGACTGGAAATAAATAAGGAAGGCTAGCTAAGAGAGTGAGTTGATTTTACACATGCAGATATTTTTAATCATATGAATATAATGAAAGGAGAAAGTCTATAATGTTACAGTAATGCCAATGGCTTACATAACTCTGATGGGAATATGGGGAAATAGAAAAGGTATGTGAGGTAGCCTTGATGGTTAAGGTAAATATAACACATGAACATCACAGGGTAAAAATGGAAGTAGCAAAGATGATATTCTTCTACAAATCTCCACCAAACAAAGCCATTTGTAACCAAATAAGGAACAGCAGAGGTTATGAGTAAGGCAGTACAGTTGGTGTATGAAAAAAAGAGTATATTCTTAGAGTATGGCAACTCTTACCAAGGAAAAAAAATCAGTAGACTTTGACGAGTAACTTGATCCAAAACTACAAACAAAATTTAGTAAGTCAACGTGTTTTAGAACTTTCTAAAAATCCAGGCTAAAATAAACCTTCAAAATTGGCCTAAGCAAAGCAACTTAGATATTACTAAATATTGAATATGACCCTAAAGTTGATACCAATGACCGATGCTAACTCTGTCTAGAAGCAGCACTCGTCACCAGTTATGTATCCTGCCTTTGAATTGTCTGCAGCCTATTTTGTATATGATGTTTCAAGTGTGAATTCTAGAAGGGTATTGCATATTCAAGCTCAAACCACATAAAAGGCATGAACATACCTCCAACAGGCCAACCACTGAGAGGGAGGTTACAGATGCATTTTAACCCTTTCCAATATGAAATAAGCAAGGCTAAATGATACGTTTGATTATGTGGATGGATTATAAACTATGCGACTGTAATTCGGTTAAACAGATGTACAAGATCACAAATAACTGAAACAGGAGATTACAAAATAATTCATTTTGTACAAGATAAGCCAAAGTGATGTAATGATATATTGCATTCTTTCAAAAAAAAATATTAAAAAAGATGAGACAAATGCAATAATGCATGTAAATGTATATTAAATCATGCAACATGGCAGTATCATACCCTGTACAAACGGGATATTTAGGTAATTAGATGGTGGCACATCCAGATAGAAGTATGATCTTGCAATGATTGTTTAAAACTCTTGTAAATATACATTGTAAGCTTAAATAAAGAGCAGAGTGACTGATGGTGGGATGGTGTACGGATCAAAATAATATCAGCAGAGACAAAACAAAGAGTTTGGGACATTTTTTTTTTTGGAGCACCAAAAAGTCTCTAATCATTACAGAAGGAAATCAGTACAACTTCATGTTAAGCTTGTCATATAGGGTGCTAAAATTAATCTCAAAGATTAAGATCTACACATGGATTGATCGAGATAAGATGTACGGAAAGAGATACCAAGACCTCCAAAGAACAGAAAGAAATATAGCCCCGCGTCATTCTTCACATAGCCCCCATTCAAATGGGCTTATATTTACTTTCCCCCTCAAGCATTCTAATAAATTTGTTTTCTCTGAGATCTGGCTTCATACAAGCCTGTAGCAGCAGAAATGGCTCGTTTTTGTAAAAAAATAAATTACAGTTTATCATTGAATAATTTTCATTTTCTATCTTGAGAGTATAAAGAAAACGCCTATAGTGCAAAAATATATGATAAACTATAGTATTTTACGAGTGACTGTTGGTAAAAGTAAAATCATGAGATGCACGAGGAGTGTTAATGTTAGCAGATTGAGTGTAGGAGTGAATGGGGGGGTGCTTGAAGATACTGAGAGGTTTAAGTATCTGGGATTGCATATATCAAGGAGTGGATGAGTGGATGCAGAGGTAAGACACAGAGTAAATAAAGCAAGTAAATGTCTAGGTGGGTTGAAAAGTGTAATGTGAAATAGATATTTGGAAATTAATGCAAAGTGAAGGATATATGAAGGTGTGATTGTGCCAACAACATCGTATGGAGCAGAGATTTGGAATGCAAAAGTGGATTAAAGGAATAAGTTGAATGTGATGGAGATTAGAAGTACGATTGGTGTAACTAGAATATATATAGTAAGAAATGAGGATGTCAGGCAGAGAACAGGTGTTGAAAGGAAGCTGTGAGAAAGGTTAGACCAGAGTATGTTGAGTTGATTTGGACACATGGAAAGGATGAGTTATAAAAAAAATAATGAAGAGAGAGTAGAGTGCAGAAATTATTGGCGTTAGGAAAAGACGAAGATCTAGAATGCGATGGATGGATGGTATGAAAAGGGCACTGAATGTACGTGGAATGTCAGTGGAGCAGGGATGAGAGTATGCAAGACATAAGAATAAGTAGAGGAATATTGCATGCAGGTGGCACGGGCCAAAAGGGTTTCTCATACTTGCTCAGTGAACTGTGATGGACGGGTGTAAGGGG
Organism: Halocaridina rubra; assembly: GCA_037179515.1. Classification (NCBI taxonomy): domain Eukaryota; kingdom Metazoa; phylum Arthropoda; class Malacostraca; order Decapoda; family Atyidae; genus Halocaridina; species Halocaridina rubra. The sequence continues at coordinate 107,346 of JAXCGZ010015123.1, forward strand.
AGTTACCCTGTGATGAAGTGGTGGGGGTAAACCAGTTGAGGCGGTCGGCTCTCATTATAGAACATCCTTGACCGTCAACCTTGTGAATAACCCAAGCAGGGTGGAGGGGGATGAAATGTGGCAACCCTTTATCCCCAACGAGCTAAGAGGAGTGGTTGAGGTATATGTGGATCATAGTGAATGAGTGTTTCTTGGTTCTGTCACTCCCCTTAAAAGGGTGAATGAGGCCAAGTATATATATGTATGTATGACACATAATTACTGTGCCAAGGTGCTACCAACTACACCACAGTAGATCTAAAAGATAAATCAAACTTTCAGCTTAACTGCTATACTAGGAATAAAAGCATTCTATCTGAATGCCTTTTTGTTCAGATTACAGTTTCTTCCAACCACACTCATGGCTCTGTTTTCCCATTTAATTCAAATCCCAATCTAATTAGGGATCAACAATAATCAAATAAGCACATTACCATATGTGAAAACATGAATCATTTTTACCCCGAACGGGACTCGAACCTGGGACACAAAATTACTGTGCCAAGATGTTATCAACTACACCACTAAAGATCTAAAAGAGCAATTAACCTTACAACTTAACTTCTATACTAGGGATGAATACATTCTATCTGAAGTCCTTTTTGTTCATATTACAGTTTCTCCCAACCTCACTCGTGGCTTCGTTTTTTTACATTTAATTCAAATCCCAATATAATTAGGGATCAACAAAACCAAATAAGCAAATTACTACATGTGAAAACATGAATTATGTTTTACCCCAACTGGGACTCAAACCTAGGCCACATGATTACCGAGCCAAGGCGCTACCAACTCCACCACATTAGGTCTAAGAGAGAAACAAACCTTACAGCTGTATATATACTATTTTAGAAATGTTGTGGTGTAGTTGGTAGCGCCTTGGCACGGTAATTATGTGTCCTAGGTTCGAGTCCCAGTCGGGGTAAAACATGATTCATGTTTTCACATACGGTAATGTGCTTATTTGTTTTTTGTTGATCCCTAATTAGATTGGGATTTTAATTAAATGCGGAAACAAAGCCACGAGTGAGGTTGGGAGAATCTGTAATATGAGCAAAAAGGATTCAGATATAAAGAGTTCATCCCTCATAATATATATATATATATATATATATATATATATATATATATATATATATATATATATATATATATATATATATATATATATATATAAATATATATATATATATATATATATATATATATATATATATATATATATATATATATATATATATATGATTCATGTTTTCACATGTGATAATGTGTGTATTTGATTATATATATATATATATATATATATATATATATATATATATATATATATATATATATATATATATATATATATATATATATATATATATATATATATATATATATATGATTCATGTTTTCACATGTGTTAATGTGTGTATTTGATTATATATATATATATATATATATATATATATATATATATATATATATATATATATATATATATATATATATATATATATATATATATATATGATTCATGTTTTCACATGTGTTAATGTGTGTATTTGATTATATATGTGTATATATATATATATATATATATATATATATATATATATATATATATATATATATATATATATATATATATATATATATATATATATATATATATATAATATAAATACATATATATATACATATATATATATATATATATATATATATATATATATATATATATATATATATATATATATATATATATATATATATATATATATATATATGTATATATATATATATATATATATATATATATATATATATATATATATATATATGCACACACATACACTTGATAGATAGTTTGATACACGAAATAATTGAATAATTAAATAAATACAAAAAATAAACCTGTCAACAGTACTGAGTTAAGGTGCAAAGTAGCATAGCTGTCTTTTTTTTTTAATTTTTGCTTGGTTCTCTTTTATTATATATTATTTTGCATAAATTGAGTTAGATTTAAAGTCTGATCCTGTTATAGCATACCTTGCTTAGCAAGTGATTAATATTTTTTTTTCATATAAAATGACCAATGTATAGCAGAAACAGGTGGGTGTCTCCTCAGATACAAATTCGAATTTTCCTTCATGTGGACTCTTGCTTTGCATTTTTTTCCCCTCAAATTACCTAAGTCAAATTTTAAGTTAGGATTTGTTCTACCAGGAAAGAGATGAATTGAGTAACTAAATAGTACTCATTTGAAGAATTAGAAATTCTGTGAAATACTTTTCTCTCTCTTTTTATTTTTTTCTTCTCTATATTCTGTGAGAGGGAAAACATGAAAATGAGGCCATCTCTGTCCCTAAACCCCCCATCCAATGGTCGGGGAGGGGTGGTAGAGGATCTCCGGGGGATGTAGCAGGAGGAGGAGTGACTGTTAGGAGGCTAAAACAGAAAGTAAAGGAATTAGAGTCAATGGTTGTAAACCTTAATGATAAAATTCAGAATATGGATAGATATGAAAAAGAATGAAACACTCAGAGAGGATATAAGATGTTTGGAGGAAGCAAATAAAGCTTAAGGGCAAGAGGAAAATGATCTAGAAAAACAAATAATAAAGCAGGAAGGGGAAAAGAGTGAACTAGAAACCAGAATTTCTTAACAAGAATATAACAACAAAAAGCCTGAATGAATTAAATAGTTCACTGCTCTCTTCTGAGAGAGACGAGATTGCAGCTTGGAATGTCCAGATTAAGGAAAACATTGAACAGTTCAGAAAAGAGTTCCAGGAGCTGAATATGGAAAATGATGCCATGAAAATTTTCTTTCCTGATGCACAAAGGGGAATGTTTAGGTAAAAGAAGCTGTGAAGGTGGTGGCACTGAAAGCAGGAGCCAAAATGGCAGGGAAAACTTGAAGAAAATAAAACTAGGACTGTAGACCTGATAACAAAGCTTGGAGTAGTTTGTGGTCCTGAGGATATTGTAAGCATTCACCATATAGGTAAATATTCTAGGGAGGGAAAGCAAAGACCAAAAAAAGCAACCTTTGAGAGAGGGGACACATGTAGAGAAATATTGTTGAGGAAAAAAAGTCTAAAAGACCTTCAAAAATTCAAAAAGTGTTTATTAGATGATACAGAAGGTTCAATGAGGAAAGAAATGAAGAAGGGAAGAAAAATTTTCATATCAGAGTTCTTCCAGATAAAAGGAGATAAAGAAGAAAATTATAGAAGATCAGGGGATGGGGCCTCCTTACGATTGTTATACACAAATGCTGATGGATTAGCTGGTAAGGCAGTAGAATTAAAAGATAGGATTCACAACAGCAAGGCAGATATGGTAGCAGTTACAGAGACTAAGTTGAGTGAGAACATGCACAGTGTCAGTTTTTCCTAAGGGCTTCATAATATTAAAGGTTGAAAGATATGAGAGTACTGGTGGAGGGATAGCACTGCTCATAAGTGAAAGCTTTCAGGTTGAGAAAATAAACTTTGCTAGAGAAAGTGATTTCAAGGAATTTCTTGTTGCTCACATAAATACTGGGTCAGAGAACATTGTAATAACTTTTGTATATAACCCACCAAGGAACCAGCATTCACTAGAAATTTATGAGGAAAGTCATATAGATACTATTGATGTCATAAACTCAGCTATTAACATTGCACGGGAGAAAAAAATGTAGGATTTTGATTATGGGAGATTTTGATCACAGAGAGATAGCTTGGATAAATCTTGACCCACACAGTGGTGAGGACTCACTGGGGGCAGGATTCCTTGATTGCGTACAAGGGAATATCCTATACCAACATGCACTGGAATCAACGAGGGCCATGGTTGGGGATAAGCCATCACTACTTGATCTAGTATTCACAGATAACGTGTTGGATATTGAAAACTTGAGTATGAACCACCAATTGGAAAGAGTGACCACTGTTTGTTGTTGATGGAGTGTATCACTGAAGATGTACTGCATGAGAGTAGAGGCACTGAGGACACGAGGAGGAACTACCAGAAAGGAGGTTACATCAAAATGAATGAACTTTTTGCATTTATTGACTGGAGGACCATATTTTACAACAAATATGTACAAGAAATGTATGACATCTGTGAGATTTATGGGAAGATAGTAGATTGCTGCGTACCTGTCACCAGAGTAGGTGTAATTCATGCCAGAGACAAATGGTTTGATAGTGAGTGTAATAGAGCCAAGGAGTGGAGACACAAATGCTGGAAATGGTATAGTAGGAAAAAAAACACAAACACACTGCAGACCTATAAAATAGCAAGAAATGATTACCTAAGTAAAGAAAAGAGAGGCAGTGAGAGACTATGAAAGGGACATCACCAGGAAGGCTAAAGAAAATCCCTAACTTTTCCACAGATTTTTCAGAGGAAAACTGAAGGTAAAAGAACAGGTTTTAAAGCTTAAGGGAGCAGATGGGAGCATACTGACACGGATGAAGAGATCTGCGAAGAAATGAACAAGGAGTTCAGTCATTATTTACAAAAGAAAACACCCCACCCCCTCAGATTGCAGAGATAGAAGCGTATGCACCAATTTTATAGAACATCATCCTTTCAGCCACAGAGATATGCAAAGTGCAGATAGAGTTAGATGTCCATAAAGCTACAGGCCCTGATGATATATCCCCTTATGTACTTAAAAATGAGCAAATTCAATATCAGCAGCATTAAGTATCATATTTAAAAAGTCGCTGGTGTCAGGGGAGATTCCAAGATACTGGAAGCAAGCAAACATAATACCTAACTTCAAAAGGGGATGGAGGGATACGGCTCTAAACTATAAACTTGTTTCCTTGACCAGAATAGTTGGAAAAGTTATGGAGAAACTACTAAGGAAACATATCTTTCTTTACTTGGAATCCTTCAAATTTTTGTCAGTGAGACAACAGGGCTTAAGAGAATGTATTTCAACAGTAAAAAACTTATTCTGATTTCGTGATGAGGTAGGCAGAATCTTACAGGAAAGAGAGGGCTGGGCAGATTGCATATTCCTAGACTTCCAGAAAGCATATGACACTGTCCCACATGGGAGACTTATTAAGAAGTTGCAAACAATGGCCAGAATAGGTGGAAATGTCTTGGAATGGATAAAAACTTACTTAGAAGGAAGGGAACAGAGGGTTAGAGTAAGACACTCAGTGTCTGAATGGAGAAGAGTTAGTAGTGGAGTTCAACAGGGTTCAGTTTTAGGGCCACTTTTGTTCCTTGTATATGTAAATGACCTACCAGAGTCTGTAAATTCATTCATGAATATGTTTGCAGATGATACAAAGATTGTGAAGAAAGTAAAAAACGAAAACAATGATAGAGAACTTCAGGAAGATCTAAATAGTCTGCATGAGTGGTCAGAAAAGTGCTTAATGAAATTCAATACTTCAAAATGTAAGGTAACGAGAATGGGTACAAGTGCAAGCTTGACTACTCGGTGGCTGGAGTACATCTTCAAGAGACAGAAAATGAGAGAGATCTATGAGTAAACATACTGGCAGATTTTTCTCCAGAAATATATATAAATGGCATAGTAAGGGCAGCATATGCCTTCTTATCAAATGTAAGGGTAGCCTTCAGGCACATGGACAAGGAAATGTTCAGAAATATTTATGCAACCTATGTCGGGCCAAAACTTGAATATGCAGCCCCCTTTTGGAATCCGCACTTGAAAAAGCACATAGCTAAGCTTGAAAAATTTCAAAGACATGCCACGAAACTGGTGCCAGAAATACGCAATCTCAGTTAAGATGAGAGGCTGAGGGAATTAGACTTACCACCACTCGAAGCTAAAAGATTGAGGGGGATATGGTGACAGTCTTTAAATTCATTCATGGTTCTGGTGGAGTGGATAGGGATCAATATTTTGATATGGCTGGCTCTAGAACTAAAGGTCATTGTTTGAAGCTTCGTAAGAAAACTTCTTTGCAGGATGTAAGAAATACTTTTTCAGTGTAAGAGTAGTTGATAATTGGAATTCGCTAAGAGAGGAGGTAGTTAATGCTATCGCAATCCATAGTTTTAAGGACAGGTTGATAAGTATCACTAAGTACAAAATGGAACCGATGAGGAGACGGGAAGATACGAGCTTTGGGCTGTTTCCCGTAACCACAATTAGGTAATCGCACGAAGATATATATATATATATATATATATATATATATATATATATATATATATATATATATATATATATATATATATATATATATATATATATATATATATAGATGATATATATATGTGTGTGTGTGTGTGTGTGTGTGTGTGTGTGTGTGTGTGTGTATCATCCATACTACACATGCAAGTATATGCGCATTGGCATATCGATCTGCAATGCTTTAATATTTTCAAGATTTATGATACTCTGTTAGCATTTGAACTTCAGGAGAAATTCTCATTACGAATTCTGTCTTCTGAAGGAAAAAAAAAAAGTTATTATGAGAGGTCTGCTAAGCTGAGCGGTAACTAAACTAATTACATACATAAATAAATAAACCTATTTTAAAGGACATTGAACTAACTGCATCAACGCTACATATTGTTCGAGTGCGTGTTCAGTTGTACTCCGGTATGCGATTCACCGATGATTATATATTCTACAGCTGGCAATAGCAAAATGCCCCTTTTATTCGTATTTTACCAAATTCACTTCACATCTTTTTATGTTGTAAATAGTCACATAGCTTCAACATACACATGCGTGTATATATATTTAACATTTCCAATTATATCGTGAAAACAAACTTACTCTCTCACTGAGTCTATTTTGCTACTTAGCATACTGTCAGTATCTTTATTATTATTATTATTATAATTATTATTATTATTATTATTATTATTATTATTATTATTATTATTATCATTATTATTATAGTAATAAACGTTGAAAAGGAAAAATTAGAAATGTCCTAGTGCTATTACAGGCGAAAAAATCATTAAGAGAAAAAAATAAACTTGCCGAATTAATTTATAATTCGGATATTGGAGTAAAATTTCCATAAATATAAGAATTTCTTGTGTAGTATGGAGTATTGTAAAAGTAAATGTCCAAATAATGTTCCATTTTTATCATCAGTATGCGCAAATGCACGATTCTTCTGAGCCGTTGCTAATAACGATGGTTTAAGTTTCGCGATATCGAGTAACTCAAACACATTCCGATCTTGAATTCATATTTCGAGTTCTATTAAAATGGTTCAAAGTTACAGTAACATAACTCACAATAGTAAAATGCCTTTATTCATCCTACCCGCATCAATATTATCCAAGATAAATAATGTTTATCGCAATTGATTATGAAAGAACGATGGCATTAGAAAAGTTTCCATTTCAAACTTTACCTTTTAGACATTCCATTCAACGGGTCTCTATGAGTCACACATCCACCACGATGCAGATGTATGATAACCTCTCTTAAATATTACCCACCAATCTCGCATTGTGTCATGTTCTCGTCGAATATTTCGATACCGGAGCTCTGGAAATAATAGCTATCGTTGTTTTACAGTAGTTTATTTTATCATAAAGCTATTTTAATTAAATCAGATAGATAACCCCTTTCCCGCCTAGTCAATGGATAGGTTGCATAGCAATCTTACCAATAATGAGGATAGGGAAGAAATCGGCTCACTCTCTGAAGAGTGGATATAATTACTATTTAATGAATGAAGTATTAATTATTTCCCTCTCCATAATAAGAACCTGGCGAGTGTTTACCAGACCTCTTGATAGTTAAATAATTATATACGATACACCGAATCAGGAGAAGTTGGTAAAACTGTCAGTATTGACTGTTGTCATGGAAACCGCGTGCTTTACGTCATCGAAGATTTTCCTTAAACGAAAGAGCGTCCGCGCCGGAAACTAGTACTTTGAATAAGTCAAGATCGAAATATAATTATACATCGATATAGCGTACAATGACGACCCATTTTGAATAATCTACAATTAAAAGCTATTACACGTTGCTAAAATTTGATGCCTGTAAAGGATATATGCTTTGACTTTTAAAACAAAATCGATTGCCTTTCCATGCTCGGGAAGCCTGTTATTGTTTTCTTTTCTAGGGAGTTAATCTGTGGAATTTAAATAGCCCTTTCCTTACATGTAGGTTAACTGAGAAGAAAATCCTCTCTAGTAGTTTTTGCTCTTTTGGAGCGCTCTGTGATTGGTAAGACAATATCCTGTAAGTTAAGGAAGTCATTCAAAGTACATTATTTTTACAAAACCTACGTTGTAACATATTACATTTCCCTTCCTACTGACATTATTTAGTCGAGTAAAACAAGTTTTTTTTTCATATTTTATATTTTTCACTTTTGCCCAGTACAGTACAGTTAAATATATTTAGGTGTACAGCATAAGGATTGCCGAGTTATTTCTGTAGGAACGTTCTTCGTGATGTTATCACTGGCTTCTTCTGTTCATACCTGCTTCCTTCCGGAAGTGCCGCTCACGGAACGCAGGCGTAGTGAGGTAAAATCGTAGCTTGTATGGAGTAGTTTTCCTGAGACGGGATCTCATATAACAGCGGAGTTTTACCTCCAAAAATTTAAATATTATACTATTGCCTCTGCCAATCATCATGTGCAGATCTCAGTAATATAAAGATGACGTATCAAATCATGATATACGGCGACAAATATGGTTGTATTTATTAGAAGACCTATGCATAGCAAACATTGTTTCCAGCTATGTCTACTCCCACTTTAATACTATTTAACTTTACTTGGTCATATATTATTTAAAAGCGAGATCACTGACATAAAAGTAATAAAATCTGGGTGCGATCCACAGATATTGCATAATAAAGATCAGAGGAAAGTCGAGTGTGTAGAGAGATCTTTTACTCACCCCGCCTGGCAGACACCAGCATTGCCGGCAACATTGAAAAAGAAGTTAATTTTGAAGAAAAAAATGGAATTCTATAAGATAATTTTGACATTACTTGAAAATACGTTTTGATTATGGTTGATGGTCAGCGGTAATGAAAGAAGAAGAGTGGTATAGATGATATTATTATTATTGTGATATTACGGAAATCATTTATCAGTAACCATAGATGATAATAGCCCACCACAATTTGCAAGATTAAAAATTTTCATTTTCCATTAAGTGAATTACGGAAGGAACTTGAAAAAAAAAATTCAATGTCATCTAAGTTCTGAACACAAAATTAAATATCCAACAATCCTGTACAGTACACGGACCATATCAAATAGATGAGACTATGATAATGATACAAAAATTATGAAGATCATCATGCACTGTTTTTCATTTTTAATTACACTGGACTTGTTCCAAAGTCGTTTTTAATCCCTTAGAGAGACTATGAAAGGAATATCACCAGGAAGGCTAAAGAAAATCCCCAACTTTTCCACAGATTTATCAGAGGAAAACTGAAGGTAAAAGAACAGGTTTTATAGCTAAAGAGAGCGGATGGAAGCATCACTGAGACAGATGAAGAGATCTGTGAATACTTGAACAAGAAGTTTCAGTCAGTATTTACAACAGAAAACATCTCACCCCCTCAAATTGCAAAAATAGGAGCTCATGGGCCGGTATAAAAGAACTTCATCTTTTCAGCCACAGAGGTATGCAAAGTGCTGATGGAGTTGGATGCCCATAAAGCTATAGTTCCCAATGATATATCCCCTTATGTACTTAAGAAATGCGCTAAATCAATATCAGCGGCACTAAGTATCATATTTGAAAAGTCACTGGAGTCAGGGGATATTCCAAGATGCTGGAAACAAGCAAACATGGTGCCCATCTTCAAAAAGGGAAGAAGGAATATGGTTCTAAACTATAGACCTGTTTCCTTGACCAGCATAGTGCACAAAGTTATGAAGAAACTTCTAAAGAAACATATCTCTCTTCACTTGGAATCCTTCAACTTTTTGCCAGTGAGACAACATGGCTTCATAGAAGGTAGATCAACAGTAACAAACTTATTAGAATTTTATGATGAAGTAAGCAGAATCTTACAGGAAAGAGAGGGCTGGGCAGATTGCATATTCCTGGACTTCCAGAAAGCATTTGACACTGTCCCACAAGGGAGACTTATTAAGAAGCTGTAAGAAATGGCTAGAATAGGTGGAAATGTTTTGGAATGGATAAAAACTTACTTAGAAGGAAGGGAACAGAGGGTTAGAGTAAGACACTCAGTGTCTGAATGGAGAAGAGTTGGTAGTGGAGTTCCACAGGGTTCAGTTTTAGGGCCACTTTTGTTCCTTGTATATGTAAATGACCTACCAGAGTCTGTAAATTCATTCATGAATATGTTTGCAGATGATGCAAAGATTGTGAAGAAAGTAAAAAACGAGAACAATGGTAGAGAACTTCAGGAGGATCTAAATAATCTGCATGAGTGGTCAGAAAAGTGGCTAATGAAATTCAATACTTCAAAATGTAAGGTAATGAGAATGGGTACAAGTGCAAGAAGGCCCAAGCTTGACTACTCGGTGGCAGGAGAAGAACTTCAAGAGATAGAGAATGAAAGATATAGGAGCAAACATACTGGCCGACTTGTCTCCAGAAATGCCTATAAATAGCATAGTAAGGGCAGCATATGGTTCTTAGCAAATGTAAGGGAAGCCTTCAGGCACATTGACAAGGAAATATTCAGAAATATTTATAAAACCCATGTGAGGCCAAAGCTTGAATATGCAACCCCCTTTTGGAATCCGCACTTGAAAAAGCACGTACTTAAGCTGGAAAAATTTAAGACATGCCACGAAACTGGTGCCAGAAATACGCAATCTCAGTTATGATGAGAGGCTGAGGGAATTAAACTTACCATCACTCGAAGCTAGAAGAATGAGGGGGTTATGGTGATGGTTTTTAAATTCCTCGATGATTATGACAGAGTGGATAGGTTTCGATATTTCGATATGGCTGGCTCTAGAACTAGAGATCATAGTTTGAGGCTTCGCAAAAAACCTCTTTGCAGGATGTAAGTACTTTTTTAGTGTAAGAGAAGTTGATAACTGGAAATTACTAAGCGAGGAGTTAGTTAATGCTAACTCAATCCATAATTTTAAGGGCAAGTATGATAAGTATCACTAAGTACAAAATTGAAACGACCAGGAGACGGGAAGTTACGAGCTTGGGGCTCTTTTCAATAAACACAATTAGGTAATTACAATTAGGTAATTACCACTCCCCCGAATGCCTTCGTAATCGCCTTCATAATAATAATAATAATAATAATAATAATAATAATAATAATAATGATAATAATAATAATAATAATAATAATAATAATAATATTATTATTATTATTATTATTATTACTATTATTATTATTGTTATTATTATTATTATTTTTATTATTATTATTATTATTATTATTATTATTATTATTATTATTATTATTATTATTATTATTTTTGGCGTTCCTTTGGGTCAAAAATGAAATCAGTTTCAAAAGAAAAATTATAACTTATAGACTTTCACTCGGTTTGAATCACTATAAATTAAGGCAAAACTAATATGCTATGATGAAAATAAATAAAATATAGATAATAAATAAGTTATAAAGAAATTCCACTGCATGTCTATACGTAGAAGTGATATTATAGGAAAATCTTTCTAGTTAGGAGATTAAGGGAAGTCGCAGATTGCTCTGCCGGACTTAAGGGGGGTTTACACGGTCAAACGGTTCGTCGAACGCGGTTCGACAGACAAGTGTTTGAAGTGATGTTCGAAGGTGTGAACGGGGTATTTGGTTGTTGAACACGTTCGACAATCGTGTTCGACAACCAAATACCCCGTTCACACGTTCGAACATCACTTAAAACACTTGTCTGTCGAACCGCGTTCGACGAACCGTTTGACCGTGTAAACCCCCCTTTAGGTATATAAACAATCCTCTTTACCTCTTGTTGATATCGTATGAAGCCGTAATAATGAAGAGTGTGCTCTATAATACATAGAAGCATCACTCGGCATATAATAGTACTTATCAAATAAACGGAGAGAGAGAGAGAGAGAGAGAGAGGAGAGAGAGAGAGAGAGAGAGAGAGAGAGAGAGAGAGAGAGAGAGAGAGAGAGAGAGAGAGAGAGAGAGAGAAACAACGTGAATATTCCCTCTGGACTATAACAATAATTCTTTAGCTTTACGTGTTAGGTAAGTGTAACTTGTATTTTTTTCGCAGTTTAATAACGGATCCTTATCTCTGTTTGTCTGTCTGGATACAGAATACAATCTACTGCAGAAAATACTTGAGTGAGAGGTCAAAAATAAAAAATAAAAATAAAAAAATCAGCTTTATGAAATGGCAAGAAATGATCAATAAACAACAAAGTAAAGATTGTTCTTGAACAAAACAAGAGAAACCACTCCCTGATCATACAGTATCTCATAATGAGAAAGGAGTAGACCTTCTTCTTCGTCTACATCTTTTCCCACTTTTATGTGGGGTCGATGTTTCTGGCCAGTTTTCTCTATTTGTTTCTGTCCCATACCTCATCACCCAACAAACTTTTAGACCACATGTCGTCATTGAAATGAATAGACCCATTGAAAGGAGTAGACCCATAGACTTTACCTTGGGCCAGAAACCGTGACAGAATCGAAAAGCCGTTTTCAATAGAGCAAAAATATAACACCACGAATATATTTTCTTCTTATAAAATTGGCATTTGTTTGAAAAATAAGACATAAGATCGAGGGTTCGCGCCCCGTCACGGACTGAGGTTAGTAAGGGCCTACACTCAGGGTAACGATTACACATGCCAAAACAAGTCCTTCGCAAGAAGGCATCCGTCCTAGCCCTTAGTAGAAATGGGAGTTTGAGACGTAAAACCGAATTATTGCATAAAGGTACTGAATACTAATCAAAGTCAGACTGTGTTTGTGAGAGAGAGAGAGGAGAGAGAGAGAGAGAGAGAGAGAGAGAGAGAGAGAGAGAGAGAGAGAGAGAGAGAGAGAGAGAGAGAGAGAGAGGGGTAACGCTAAAACCAAGAGGCTGCCGCAGAGCGTAAGGTCATCATCCCTTCGGATTTTGCATATAACCGTAATAATGATCAATATCTCACTGTAATAAAAAAAAAAATCACATATATAAGGTGTTTCTAAAGATTAAAGTTGTCATGATAATTAACTTGAGTTGTACGTTAAAGTTGCGAAAAAAAAAAATTGAAAAGCAACTTGGCATTACTTCATGTCTAGATAATGCTCTCTGCATCTGCTCAAAAGATCTCAAAAACTAAAGAGCAAATATATTACTATAATACTATAATATGGTTATACCATATTATAATATTCATACGTATGCGTACCACGAGCAGATATTGAAATAACAAACACTCGCTTCATACGCTGACCCTTCTCCCCTCCAGGATACAAGTCTAATTCTATTATAACTTGTTCCGGTTTTACGTCACGGACTCCCTTTTCTACCAAGGGCTAGGACCGTTGCCTTTTTGCGAAGGACTTGCTTTGGCAGATGTAATCCTTACCCTGAGTGCATGCCCTTGCTAACCCCAGACCGTGACGGGGTGCGAACCCTCGACCTGACGCCTCAGAGTCGCGGACGCTACCGTTTGAGCCACGGTGACTACTGGCATAGCAAAATGAAAAATCGAGTTCGGGTCCGTCTCCCTCAGTAGTGAAAGAATTAGATTTCCACTTTAGCGATGTTAGAGGATGTTAGAGGATGCTAAAAGGCCAGAGTCCTATCTGTCGTCGCCTAGACAAAGCTAACCCAATAGGTATGTCGAAAGTATTAATCAAAATGACAAAACTGTGATAACACCAAATGACCACGAATCCATATCGAAAACTAGCATCATGTTCTCTTATGAAGGCTCTGTTGCACCTCTAAATATAAATAAATGAATATAATTAAACACTAGTAATCAATCTTGTGTGAATACTTATACAGTAAGGCAGATATAAAACATGATATTCTTTTTTAACTTATTTGGTAAAGAGAGAAATGAAAGTAATTTTCAACGTATGCATACATACATACATACATACAAACATACATCACTCGAAGCTAGAAGACTGAGGGGGGATATGGTGACAGTCTTTAAATTCCTTCATGGTTATGATAGAGTGGATAGGGATCGATATTTTGATATGGCTGGTTCTAGAACTAGAGGTCATAGTTTGAAGCTTCGTAAGAAAACTTGTTTGCAGGATGTAAGGAAATACTTTTTCAGTGTAAGAGTAGTTGATAATTGGAATTGGCTAAGCGAGGAGGTAGTTAATGCTATCTCAATCCATAGTTTTAAGGACAGGTATGATAAGTATCACTAAGTATAAAATGGAAGCGATGAGGAGACGGGAAGATACGAGCTTTGGGCTCTTTCCCGTAAACACAATTAGGTAATCGCACACACACACACACACACACACACACACACACACACACACACACACACACACACACACACACATAATATATATATATATATATATATATATATATATATATATATATATATATATATATATATATATATATATATATATATATATATAACTGCCATCATCGTTAAGTAGGCTGCTAAAAATCGAAATATGTAAGAGAGTCAACTGGAAATGGAACAGGAAAAAGATCCCCCCCCCCTCCACACTCATTAACATCACAGTATAATTTAAAAGGTATTTACGAAAGATGTTTATTCTCTGAGGGAAGATGAATGGATGGGTAGACCCAAACCTTACACGACTGTGGAGAATTTCTTTAAAAAAAAAATAATAATAATAGTAATAATATATATATATATATATATATATATATATATATATATATATATATATATATATATATATATATATATATATATATGTAAAAGATAGGTGAAATCTGGTACTACAGGAACGACTGAGAAGGCGAAGAGGAGAGAAGGTGATGAGTGAAAATGCAAGAGAACAGTAAAGAGATTTATTTATTAATTCTATATATAATAGTTTGACTGTGTATCTATTTCATATCTGAAATATTTATCCTTTCTTGAGTTCTACAACTTTCTCTGAATTTATCAAATATGATTCCGTGTTCCTAACTGACATTCTTGGAAAAATATAATTAGATAAATAGATAAATTAATAATAATAATAATAATAATAATAATAATAATAATAATAATAATAATAATAATAATAATAATAAAAGTTAATAATGTGATAAGTAAAAGCTTCACCGTTTTACTGTTAAAATATCAACAAGAAAAAAGCCTAATATTGCTTTGTTATAATTGCTACATAATAAGTATTTAAATACAGTAGAGAGTAATAAGTTGCAGTCTTCGTATTATATATTGCTCGGTCAGCTGCCAACTATTATATATATATATATATATATATATATATATATATATATATATATATATATATATATATATATATATATATATATATATTTATATATATATATATATATATATATATATATATATATATATATATATATATATATGTTTGTTTCGGTTTTACGTCACGAACTGCCTTTTCAACTAAGGGCTAGGACGGTTACCTTTATATATATATATATATATATATATATATATATATATATATATATATATATATATATATATATAGGGGGGGGGGGGGGGGGGGGGGGGGTGTGTGTGTGTGTGTGTGTGTGTGTGTGTGTGTGTGTGTGTGTGTGTGATTACCTAATTGTTATTACAGAAAGAGCCCTATGCTCTTCACTCCCCGTCTCCTGGCATGCCAGAGAACCCCAGGGCCCCTGGAAAATTAGAAAATGTTAGTAATATATGCATAATAATGTCTATGAATAATGTATATAACATTGGTTACTGCCTATGAAAAATTAAAATTCACTGAAATGAGATAAGATAGTCGGTGAAATGACCAATTGTCATATTGTGTATTATTATTAGGATTGTCAATATTATTGTCATTTTCATTGTCATTATTGCTTGCTCTGAAGAACAAATATTTTTTTTTTTTATCTAGTTGTGGGGTGGGCTTGTTAGGTTGCTAACAAGCTCCATTTGATGTAATTGCCTTTTATGTCGATAATTTTTTTGAATTTGAATCTGAATTTGGTCGATTTCATTTTCATAATGATACTTATTATGTTAGTCCTTACAACTGTGTGTGTGTGTGCATATATATATATATATATATATATATATATATATATATATATATATATATATATATATATAATATATAAAAGCATAAATATATTATAAGGTCAGAAAACTTACTATAGTGTTATTGCCTATTTTGTGTAGAGGACTAGAATTACAGAAGCTTTTCCATATTATTTCATGATGCATACATAATTGGCGTAATAGTATGATAAAGAACTTTAGCAGAAAAGTCTTCCTTGAATGCTTAGATAGTTGTGCACCCATTGTAACAAGAAAAATAACCCGCCCCTCATCCCCCTGGCTAACTAATGACATCAAAGAGGCAATGCAAATCAGAAATCAAATACAAAAAGAGCTAAAAATGAATAGATATGATATGACTCTCCGAGAACGTTATAAAACAGAAAAGAAACGTGTCAGATCTCTCATCAGTGTAAGTAAAAAAGACTTTTACAAAAAACAATTTAATGACTCTAGACATGATACAGCAGCAACATGGAAAGTGATAAGAAGCATGATACCAAATGAAAAGAGTACCTCAGAAAGTTATGAAAATATTACGGAGTTGAAAGACAAAGCAGAAAACTTTAATAACTATTTTGCTAACGTTGGCAAAAATACATATGAAAAAACTCAAGAAAACATCAACTCAGTGAATATGAGTAATTGCTTAAATGACAATTCTTCCAATGAAAACACAAGAGAGTACTTCAAGCTAACTCCTATTGATTGTGCTACCCTAATTCTTACCATAAAGAGCCTAAGAAACTCTGGCTCTTATGGTTCAGATGGTATACCATTTCAGTTCATCAAAGATGCTCTACCCGTGATTGCATCCTATATTCTAACTATTATGAACACTTCCATTGTTACTAAAAAGTTTCCTGACTCTTGGAAAATAGCACATGTAATACCTCTGCATAAAAAGGGGGACAGAGAAGATGTGACAAACTATCGTCCCATTTCCCTCCTACCCATTTTCTCTAAAATATTAGAAAAAATTGTTGCATGCCAACTTATGTCATATTTAGAATCAAATAGACTACTAACGATTAGCCAACATGGTTTCAGACCAAAACTCTCGACGGAAACTGCACTGCTTAAAGTTACGAATAGTATATATAATAATATAGATATGAAAAAAATATCTATACTAATTTTGTTAGACTTATCAAAAGCCTTCGACAGTGTAAACCATGAAATTCTTTTAAGTAAATGTATTAACTTAAATATTGATCCAAGCTGGTTTAGCGAGTATCTATCTAATCGTAAACAGTCCATACGTCTTAACAACATTATCTCTGTGCCAAAAAATTTATCATTTGGTGTTCCACAGGGATCAATCAGTACTTGGTCCTATCCTCTTCTCCATTTACGTAAATGATCTATCTTCTTTCATTTCTGACTGTCTAGTGTACAATATGCAGATGACACTCAACTACTCCTTAGTGGTGATATTAATAATCTCCCAGAGCTAACTTTAAGAGCAGAAAACACTCTGTCAAAAATTAAAACCTATTTCCAAGAAATTGGGCTGTTAATTAACGAAAGTAAAACACAGTGCATATTTATTGGTTCAAGGTTCCACATAGCACAAATTCCAGAAAACACAACAATTAATTTTTGCGACAATATTATCACACCTAGCAAAACAGTCAAAAACCTAGGAATTCACTTTGATAACCACATGTTGTTTGATTCCCACATAGATAAAGTATGCAAAAAGGTTACAGGAACATTAATGTACTTATCACGTATAAAAGACAATTTTGAGACTACCACTCGAATAACTGTTGTTGAATCTCTAGCCCTAAGTCACATTAATTACTGCACAACTGTTTGGGGAGCTACCACTAAGACTCAGATAAACAGAATACAGAAGCTTATTAATTTTGCAGCTCGAGTTGCCCTGGGAGGAATAAGAAAATATGACCACATCACACCAACTCTCAATAAACTTGGGTGGCTGCGGGCAGAAAATAAGGTCGCTTATGCTATTTGTTTTTGTATTCAAAATTTTGGACCATCATTATCCTAGCTGGCTATTTGATTTAAAAACAGTCAGGGATATAAGGGGAACCAACACAAGACAGAGCAGTGAGCTCTTTATTCACAGAACAAACACAGAAGCAGGTTCAAAGATGATCACTATCAAAGGGCCAACACTCTGGAATAATATTCCAGAGCATCTTAAAAATGCATCCTCTTTCACAGCTTTCAAAGGCAAACTATATAGTTTTCTTTTGAACAAATAGTTGCTGCTCATTAAGAACTAATTATTCTCATTGTAAGGAAACAAATATGGAAATGATGCCGATAATAACGATCCTGTATCTAGTGGCATACTTAATACTTTATTATTAACATTATTGTAACATTTTCATTACAGCATTATTATTTTCTTTGAAAGCTACATTTAATTTAACTATATGTCTAACCCTCTTAACTCAGCCATTGGGCAACCAATGCCGGTCCCAAGCCCGGATAAATGAGGAGGGTTATCAGGATAGGGCTAGCAACCCACTGATGTAAAAACCTCTATGCTCAAGCTATGCATGGCACACCAAAGAGAAATGGCCCCCAGTCCCCGGCGAGAAGACTGGAGAGGGTTTCTAAGAGGAGTGCCAGCTGACAGACAGTAGTGTCTACCAGGCATCTTGGTGATAAGGTGATAAGTGATAAGGTCTAACCCTCTTATTTGTTAGTTTAATTACATGTCTACTTATAAGTTACTATTAATGTTGAATAACCATTGTACAAAATGGAAATAAATGTTTTTTTTTTTGTTTTTTTTTTTTTTTTTTCCATAAATTCTGAAATAACAGGATTCCTTCATATGATTACTCGTAGCAGCGTGAGTGAGTGAGTGTACCGCATTGTTATGAGCGTGAGTGAAGGAGTGAGTGATGTAAACTAAGACGACTTTCGAAAGTGATGTCACCACTCACCCATACCAGTACACAGCATAGGGTAAAGCCCGTGACCTCGGTACACTGGCAAGGATTAAATTTCTTACTCGATGCCATTATGCTTGACTAAGAATCGTGAGTGTGAATATCAGATTTTGCATTTCTATTGCTCTGATCGCCTCATCTTCTTGGGTCCTCATCTCGATGATGACACTCAAGGGATCGATCCATCGATAACTACAATAAAATTATATCGGCATTTCTAGGATGTATTTATGCACTCAACACATGAATGAATGTAATGTTCAAAGAGGATTTATATCATATTTTACCAATGTTTATTATTTCATATGATTATATACTGTTTTGTTAAAGCCATTCATCCTTCGTTTCAGCATTACATGAAGTACTTCTGCAGATTTTGAACAATAAAACTTATGCTAACCAGCCATCTGTCCTCGACAAAGAGTATGGAATGTTTATTAGCAATAGGAATATATTAAGTTCAACCACTCCGAAAGAAGATAATCTTTAATTCCAGAAACTGTGTATATATATATATATATATATATATATATATATATATATATATATATATATATATATATATATATATATATATATATATATGTGTATGTATGTATGTATGAGTGTGTAAAGTACTAATTTCCACTAACACCACACCCAGTAAGAACGGCTTTCATATATGACGGTATTTAAGAGATATATTTCTTTGGAGTGCATGATATGCTAAATCATATCTCATACTGCATCATAAATGTTATATTAACCTACAGAATGCCGATCAACCTTCCTATGCACGAATTTTTGTACCTATTAACCCATTTCAAAACTGAACACATGCAGAAAAAAAAAAGACTGACTTTCGGTATTATGTAAACATATAATGATGATCTCTTTGCCCTCTACCATGCCTAGTCCTGAACATCTCTCAAGGTGAAGACCCTACGGTGAATAAATAAGACTACTTGGTTTCGGTTTTACGTCACGAACTCCCTTTTCTACTAAGGGCTAGGACGGTTGCCTTCTTGCGAAGGACTTGCTTTGGCAGATGTAATCGTTACCCTGAGTGTATGCCCTTACTAACCTCAGTCCGTGACTGGGCGCGAACCCTCGACCTGCCGCCTCAGAGTTGCGGACGCTACCATTTAACCACGGAGACTACTGAATAAATGAGACTACTGTACTTTGGAAATGACTGTTGTAGTGTCCAAAACAGATCCCGTACATTCTGCCTCGCAAAAAAAAAATATATATATATATAAATAAATAAATATACAGCCCACAGTTTCAAATATTTTTTTAGTGTTCTTAACTTTGTGCATGACTATATTTATATATTTGTGCGAGTATGTGAACGCTGACTTAAGGGTAAGGAATCTATTGCCTTTATCGAAGGCCGAGTTTTCGTGAAAATAATTTGGATCTTATACAAATGAGTAACCCCTAGAACCCCTTGATAAGTTCAAAAGAGCCGTCAATTGCTGGATTGGGTTAACTTAGGTGAAATGAAATGCTTGAATTTGCAAATATGAATAAACATGAAGAACTCTGGGGTTACTATTCTTTACAAGATCCAGTTCTTTTACCACTGACACCACTCTTATACTAGTGCTTGCTTGCTTGCTTGCTTGCTTAGGATGAGATAGAATAGGAGGGGAAAAAAGAGAGGGAATTAAGGATATAAGGGAATTGGAGGGAAAAACACGAAAATTAAATAAAGTAAGAGAAAAAAAGAGAGGGGCAAACCCTCCTGCTAAGTACTAGTGCTCATTAAACTTATTAAACTTATCAAACCCAAAATACGTTCGAAAAAGACGCTTCAGACTTGCGGATGCTATGTGGCAGTCAGACGCTGATCCATTGAGCCGCGGTTGGACTTTTTTCTCTCTTTTTTTTTTTTGCGCGCGCGAAATTACTTGGTGTGAGTATATTCTACAACACAATTGCCCTAAATGTTACTCATTTAAGATAGATTTTAAATGTTGCCTTGGTCAAGATTTCAGATGTCAGAAGGGAATGAAAACTACTAAACCTAAGATAAACATGAATTTGAAGTTAGTGATATATTACGAGTTGTTTTCATAGTACTCAGTACTATGTACATAAGTGTTTATTTGTGTGTGCGAGCGTGTGTGGAGGAGGATGCTGACAATGCATTAAGCAACATGAGGTACATATTTATGCAACTGCAGTATTCTGACACTTTTTCATATATTCAATACCTTACATTTTTAATGGTAATTTGGGAGGAGGAGGAGGATGAGGAGGAGGAAGGGGGGAGGAGGAGGAAGAGGAGGAAGAGGAGGAGGACTTTTAAAGCACCAGTTAACTATTTATTCATCAGTAACAAAATAAAATAAATGACAAATTAAAAAGAATTCAAGAGTGTATGAATGGGTAACCTGGGTAACCTGAAGAGCAATTGGGCATTACACAGGGTAACCTGGGTAACCTGAAGAGCAATTAGGCATTACACAGCGTACGAGCAAGTGCCAAAGAAAAACTTTTGTTTTATAGCAAACAACCACGGCACCAATCGCCCGTTGTGATACTACAGCTGAAGGGTCTTGTGGACTTAAATAAGACTGTCCAGGACAGTTCGATGTTAAGACTTCCTTCAGTTACGGTTCTCTTTCTATGCCTACAGCAACACCGAATATTCTTGGATATTCATTACACATGTCTTATTATCCCTTCACATTTGACATGTCACAGTACTCCCCATCTCTGTTTCTCTTTATGTTTTCTTCGTGCCCAGGCTTGATGAGGGTCGATTATTTATTTTTGCCTGTCCTGGCGTCACAATCATAAAATAATAATAATAATAATAATAATAATAATAATAATAATAATAATAATAATAATAACATTTGCTTGCAAAGGCCGAGTTCTATCCCAAGATAAAGTAGAAAACTAGGTGAAAACGTGCGAAGGGGGGAGGAAGTCTTGAGTATTTAAGGAGGGGGGGGGGTGTTCGAGTGCCTCCCTGGTTAGAGATAGACACTGAAGTAGTACTGTTGAAAAGTGAAATGTAACTTAAATGATAGCACTCAACAAGGGCTATTGAAAATATTGTTACAAATATTACTCTTCAATTACTCTTCAATTATTACACAATATTTTATTATTAATTACTTGCTATGATATTTAAAATTAATTGCAAATTCTATTAATATTTTATTTATGCATAACCAAATAGATTGTAATGTTTATCAACTGCAATATGACTGGGAGTGCCCATGTGCACATGTCCCCATGTATAGTTATCTGAATAAATAAAAAAAAAAAAAAGCATGAGACATCAGTATTTTATTTTGTTTTTTGTTTATTTTTTCAATTGCAGCAGCCTAGAACTCCTCTATGGCATAGAATATCAATGTTTTTGTTTTGTTGTGCACTTGGATGATATTCGAAAGTTAAGGTTACTGTAATACACGAATCTGTTCGAGTATCTAAAGAAAGCTCTCTCGAACGAAGCTTCGGTAGGCGCATTTGAGGTTAATTATGTGGTTACGCGAGTTCAAAGATGAATCAACACTTTGTTAATGACTGAACGAAGAGAAAAAAAAGCAGTTTTTGTTCGAGAGAGAGAGAGAGAGAGAGAGAGAGAGAGAGAGAGAGAGAGAGAGAGAGAGAGAGAATACAAAAAGGAAGTTTGATGAGTTTAATGTTTGATCCCTCCCCCCGATGCCAATGAATCGTCACTTAATCTGACGCGCTGTAAGTTACGGTGAGAGAACCTTCGCAACATTTTAATTTCGTATTAGTGAAGATTGTGAAAATATTGGAAGGATTCGCCATATATAAATGAAAGAACTTCAATCCCTTCGCCTAAGTCAAGAAAATAAAAACGTGTCAAGCCAGGCGTTTATCACAAGAAAGACAATATCAACTCATTCCGAACCGAGAATGAAACTAATGATAGAGAACAACGGCAAAGGAAAAAAAAAAGAAGTTTCAACTTTAAATAAAAGTAAGACTAGTAATTTTCTCCGCTTAAATATCTACTACGATAAGATAGCAAGAGATCTGTGATATATATTTTTTTTAAATAAACATGTAACTTTAAGTTAACATAACGTAATAAAGAATATACCAAATAGCTACACTAAAAAAAATTTCCTATAACACTGCATACAAATTATATTTAGAGAAATATATTTACTTAAACACGACAGTAAAAAAAAAAAACAACAACAACAAGAGAATGTAACAGCAAACTAATCTCATCGTTGGTAACGTACTGCATAAAGGCACAAATGAAAGTAGAATGAATAACTAACCTGTGCAGTAAGCTCTCTCTCTCTCTCTCTCTCTCTCTCTCTCTCTCTCTCTCTCTCTCTCTCTCTCTCTCTCTCTCTCTCTCTCTCTCTCTCTATATATATATATATATATATATATATATATATATATATATATATATATATATATATATATATATAGGCTTCTTTAATGATATACTGCTATAGAATGTTAAAAGTTTAATTACCTAATAAGTAACAGCTCTAAAGGTAGTTAATAAACACCGCTAATTTAAGGAACATTTGACACTAGGTCTCTATTGGCAGCACAAGGTCATTCATATATTGAAAAGAAATAAATTGGCAAAGCCAGCAATATTAAAATAAATAAATAAATAAAAGGTTGAATATAAGTAAGTACTGAGCCCATGAAGACTAGGGACCTGTCTTTTCTCTGCAGCAAAACAAGGTTAGGTTTGATTAGAATTTGAGCTTAAAGACCAAGTTCAGATTCTAGACTAGATAAACTTAACCTAACCCTTCTTCGCCTCTGAAAAAAGGCTTCTTCGTAAGCACTTCTACTTTAGCATCTTAAAAATGCATCCTCCTTCACAGCTTTCAAAGGCAAGCTATATAGTTTTCTTTTGGACAAATAGTTGCTGCTCATTAAGAACTAATTATTCTCATTGTAAGGAAACAAATATGGAAATGATGCCGATAATAACGATCCTGTATCTAGTGGCATACTTACTACTTTATTATTAACATTATTGTTAACATTTTTATTACAGCATTATTATTTTCTATGAAAGCTACATTTACTTTAACTATATGTATTACCCTCTTGTTTATTAGTTAAATTACATGTCTACTTATATGTTACTATTACTGTTGACTAACCATTGTACAAAATGGAAATAAATGTTTGTTTGTTTGGTTACTTGTAGAACTTTTCACGGGATCCTAGCCATACACAGAACCGCGTCAGATGCGTTTATGAAATCCATATATGTGTGTCTAGCTAACTAACAATATGGTGTCCTAGGTTTACACTTGTTTAAGAAATTGGGCCTATATGTCACTACCATTCATCCCTATTTGAGGGGGGGGGGACACAGCGTAGAAAGATCAACAATATTCTGTACGTAAGAAGCAGGAATTACAACCAAAAAATGGGAACAGTTTTTTCTCCCTAGGCGTTCAAAATGAGAGAAATTAGGCTGAATATGAAAGGCATGTAAGAACAAACAAACAAACAAATATTTATTTCCATTTTTGTACAATAGTTATTCTTCAGATACTTAGTAGTGGGAGTCGGACAGAAAAATCTACATAAGCTTGACACTGTTGTACAGAGCCAAAGTAGATCAGGGAAATGCCCATGTGGAAAAAAAAAAACATACCCTCCTAGTGAAAAATTGCATCATCCTAGTCTAGATTAACCCACATGGTGTTTCTTGACCCTGAAGAACCTTGTGATTTTACAGAAGGAAGAGTGTCATATCTCCGTCAGGCTAGTATAGGTGTTATTCAGGAGTTCTGCCTTTACAACGGCATTGACGACATTACTGAATTCCTCCTCCTGAAATACCTCACGAAAATAGTAACGAAAGGTTTCATCCTTCGCAACATTTCTTTATCGGACCCAATATAAAGTTGTGGTGATTCAAATGTAGCGGGATAGTCGCTGGAGAAGTAACTTTTGGGGGTGGTTGTAGGTAGTGGAGGGGTCGCGGAGGAATACATAGAAGGGCCAAGAAGTGAGAGAAAGAAAGAGAAAGAGCTCTGTGTGTGTTTGTATGTTTGTGAGGGGCGCGGCCATATTGTGTGTGTAAGAACTGTGTGTGTACGGTGGAGGAGTATCTTCGTTTTATATCGTGTAACATCGACCTCCACAGCTAAGCCACATCATGACGGAGAGGGAGGATAATGTCTACCGAGCAAAACTTGCCGAACAGGCGGAAAGATACGATGGTGAGATTCCTACTGAGGGAGGATATTTACCTTTTAAATTTTGATCGTGAGCTCTCCTCCATCGGGCAACACCAACAACCCTTCGGCCTAGCTTGACAGGCGATAGTGGTGGCGGTGTCACTTTTATTTACCCAGATGTGGGTTTCCTGCGTATTCCCACAGCTTCGGCAGAGGCCAGAGGAAATGCTTTTCCCGAAGAGGTTGTCAAAGATATATAAAATGTTGGTGTTAGGCGGGGTGGGTGAATTAAGGCCGTTTGGCCGCCCACCCTTTTTTGACATTTATGACCGCGTGAGAGGCACGGCACTCCAATATCGATTACTGGTGTGGCCTCCCCTTTGAATTAATGTAACTGCATTCACCATTAATCTTTAGGCACATAGTTTCAAGATGACTTCGGGTTCTGAAACTGGAGTTTACACCGTGTCGCAAGTTTGCATCGTCATTATCATGCCGGCCATCCGTCGTTTCATTACCCTGCCTTGGGGATTAAGATCTTGCACGAAAGGCCCGGCCCGTGTCACATATTTCTATACGTAGTTGCGTTCGAAATAAAGCCTCCAAAGAGTAAATACGAAGCATGAGTTAAACTAGCGTTGCTCTTTTACCAGATTTAGACGCTACTTCCTCGAAGTCGTCAGGCAGGTGACATGTATTTGGTGTTTGACAATTAAGATCCAAGACAAATGTTCAAGGCCTGTAAAATTGTCATACTGAATCGTAACAAGGAAGAAAATATTATTTTAATAAATTACAATGGATATTTTCTATCAAACCGATTTAGAATCAAAAGAAAACAGTTTCAATGTGAACATGCATCTTATATTAATAATAGAAAGTTTTAAATCTCCATAATGCTCAATAATGTGTTGCAGTTAGCTATTGGTTTTTCCAGTGATATATGGATATCGTCATCAATATTATAGTCCGAATAGACTTGGTTTTGCCCTTAAATAATTCAGCAGGTAGTCTTGCACATGTATATGAAGGCATAGAATAGTGTACTTGTAATTGTGAAAATCTTTCTTGTTGTGGTTTCTTATCCAGAAATTTCTTTGTAAAGTAATATTTTCATCCATATTTGTGAAATTTCAATATATATTCAAGGGTGTCCCCGACCTACAGTGGAGTTCCGGTCCTCACAATGTGTTGTAACCAGATTTTCCGCTTGAGTCAGACCACACCAAACTAAGCACCTGTGTCACCCACCTTTGCTAACACAGTAGTAAAGTTTATAATCTAAGAAATAAACACATTTCTAGGACTAAAAAACACATGGAGGACTTAAATATGGGATAATAAAATGAAACGGTAAAAAAAAAAGAAGAGAATTCCTTACATTTACTCCATCAGTCTAATGTCCCGTGACGACGTATTCTTCCACCACACTTACCCAACTTTTCTCCCTCCAAGTTCGTATTTACAACACAAACCACCTAGGTCGAAACAAGGATTTATCATTAATGTATGGGAGGGACCTTGTAACCACAAAATGTCGTAGGTCGAGAACCCTGTAAACCGAGGACACCCTATATATATATATATATATATATATATATATATATATATATATATATATATATATATATATATATATATATATATATATGCAGGGGGTTTCCATTTTACATCAGGATTCCATCCCTGACAGCTGACAAAGTGGATTTCGACTTAAGTCGGAACACCTATAATTCAAACCTAGGTCTGAGGAGACTGGGGCAGGTGATTCTGGAGAGGCAAGAGAACATGCAATACATAATCTATAGAAATAATAAAAAATCTCTGAAAGGTATAGTAAAACTACACTACATGTACAGTATACTAAACATATAAATGTTAAAGTACACTACAGTAATACAAAACTGTACAGTACAATATGTCTTACTTTAGTCATTTGGTCGGCTTGCACACTGGAAGGGGCATTGCAAGGAGGGGTAATCCCCTCCGTAATTAATTCTGCTAACACACTGGGAAACACTTTTGCAGCTTTTTCATCACCACTATGTAGCAGCTTCACTTTACACCCTCAGGTTATGCAAATTAACATGACTTAAAACGATTAAGCCAACCCCTACTGGCCAGAAACTCTTCACTATCACTCCCATTTCTAAGCATTTTACTACTTCAGATTTTATTTTCCATGGTGATGGCTTTTCCTTTCTTCCTAGCACTGTCATCAGAACCATTACCACTACGTTTGGAAGACATAGTAATGTCAATAACGAGCAAAATGAACGAGAGCAGACGAAAACGAGGCGCAATATGGCTGTGAGAATAAACTGAACTGTGGTTCTTCTTTTTCTAATGCCGCGTGACGCTATATTCTTACACGACCCTCAAAAATTTTCGCTTAATATTTACACCCCTGTGTATGTTAATTTATTTTTAATTTAATATAACCAAATAGATACATAGACAAAGCCATTAACTTAATATATAAAAATACAGCAGTGTTGCTACTGGTGCCTATTCTATTCCAATAGAAGAAGAAGAAAAGGAAGCTATGGATCTTCTTCAAATGCCACGTGACGCCGTATTCTTACATTACGCTCAACAAGCTATTTGGAATAAAATCGTATTGCGGCTATGTTTTGGTATTATTTTTTTAATTCAATATTTTCCCTCAATATAACCAAATATATAAACAAATAAATAAATTAAGCCATTAACTTGATAAATACGAATACAGCTGTGCTCTACGTCGAGGATTTTCACCTATCGCGGCGGGTCCCAGAACCAAACCCCCTCGATAAACGAGGGAGCACTGTATATATATTATACACACACCAACCTATGAATGGGTTAGGTTCCAGAAGTTCGTTAGTAAGACACTCGACTATTGCATAATTTAATACAGTATTGATAATGTACTAATACAGTACACTAATACATACTTTAATACATGGCTAGGCTTTTCTTCGTATCTGTGAATGTTTTAACTCGGTTGTTCATAAGTAGGGGAGCTTCTGTATACATATAGTGGTCATCCTCTGTTTACACTGTCCTCGAGTTACGATGTTTTGGGGTTACAACGCATCTCCCGTTAATTATTTTACTTTTTTTTTTTATATATTTTGGCTTGTATTAAATCTCCCAAGCATAAAATATATTCTCCTGATAACATTGATTTGAAGAAAAGGAAAGCCATCGCCTTGAATATGAAATTACAGATAGTGGAATGCTTTGAAAAAGGTGAAACTTTACTACTGCATTAGCATAGGTGCTAATTTAGGCGTGTGTTCCAATTTACACTGAAATTCAGGTTACATCTCATTTCAGGAACGGATCTTACATAAGTCGAGGACCCTCTATATATATATATATATATATATATATATATATATATATATATATATATATATTCACCCAGTTATTGGAATAACGCAAAGATAGGTTCTAAGAAGTTACGCGTATTTTAATTTTCGCGTCATTTAATGAGTTACTTTCCATAAGGAACAATGGTAATGGGCATAGCTCGTTCCACAACCGTCCATAGACACACTATGCCGTAGATATAAGATTAGTAAAACATATTTTATAAGTACATAGCAAAGCAGAAAGACCTGTAGTTATTTATATTAACATGCAAATAGTGTACAGTATAAAAGATATACAGGTTTACTGTACAGTAAACAAATTAATGCACTCTATTATGCGGTAGGCAACAGGCATACACTGAGACGTGCATGGTGGTGGTGAGCACGAGGATGCAAACGTTTTGCCACCTCCGTATCAGCTGATGCACCCTCGCACGCTATTTCCCTGACGATATTTTATCGAAAGTTGTTTTTGCTGTTTGTTCTTAATGCTTTTTTCAATTTTCTTCATATGTGATCGCATTAAGCGGTAGAAGAGGAGGAGGATGCGGGAGAACGAACTTCTATCTGCAGACGTTTTGCCGCTTCCATATCAGCTGATGCTTATCACTATTCAGGCACAATATCTTACTCCTAAAATATTTATTTACTCACTCTATTTGGGGTTTATCTAATTTTCAAGATTATAGTATATTATTTATATTCCTTGGTTCTAAACATTATTCTATCTTTACATATTAACCATGCTGCACGAAATCAAAACGTAAACAAAGTCAGCTAAGAGGAGAAGAAAACTATACAATTTGTTACAAAGAAAACGTATATCGGGGAACCTTAAATTAAATAAATATATTCTCCACACTCTATTTCCCTAACGATTTTATATTGAAAGTGTTTGCTGTTTGTTCTTAATGCTTTTTTTCAATTTTCTTCATAATATTCGATCGCATTAAGCGGTTGAAGAGGAGGAGGATGCGGGAGAACGAACCTCTATTCACAAAAGTTTTGCCACTTCCGTATCAGCTGATGCACCCTCGCACGCTATTTCCCTGACGATATTATATCGAAAATTTGTTTTCTGTTTGTTCTTAATGCTTTTTTCCATCATCTTCTTAATATCCGATCGCATTAAGCATTCGATTATTTACTAAAATAAAAAAAAAATCGAATTTTTTTGCATGGGCGTTATTCGTGAATTTTGTATTTTTTTACTATTTATTTTTTAGGGGCGTTATTCCAATTTCACGAATTATAAACACGTGGAAAGCCACCTACTCAAAGTACTTTGAGAAGGTGGCCAGTTAAGGTCACAAAATTAATAAGTACTTGTACTATATATATATATATATATATATATATATATATATATATATATATATATATATATATATATATATATATATATATATATATATATATATATATATATACAGGGTATACATTTATTCGTTGTTTTATTTAATGGGCTTTTCCTACCATTTTAGACTGTATGTTAACAGTTTAGTGTTATTATATATATATATATATATATATATATATATATATATATATATATATATATATATATATATATATATATATATATATATATATATATATATATATATATATATATATATATATATATATGGTCATAAACTCTAGTTGTAGTATGTTGTTAGATTCTTTTTTCATTATTCACAAGGTGAAAACATAACCTCCAAAATTTATGTGCAAGTAGTTATAATTGTAAGGTATATTATCATCATCGAATGGCTATTAGCTCTTTGATTTTTTCTTTAGCTCGAAACAGTAACCTTCACATAATCTAATACAGAGAAGTCTAGATACTATATTAAGAAGCCAAGCTGAAGTTATATTATCCATAGGTAGCCAAGTGAATATTTAGCTATCACATTGTTGCTCTTGTTAAAAAAGTCACATGTGAATAATGCATTCCATTCTCTTGTTACGCTTAATTGCTTTGAAAACATTATTTTTTACATTCTCTTACATTTTGACAGATGATGTTTCTAGAAAGAACTATATCGTTTTGGGATAGAGACGCTCCCCAGCTTACGAACGAGTTAGGTTCTGACCTGCCGTTCGTATCCTGAATTTTTCATAAATTGATATTTTGTGTGTACAGTATATTACTACCAAGCATCCTACATCACGTTTTAAACATAATATAGGTGTTTTAGAACATAATAATTTGCTTTCTAATCCTAAAGACATAATGCAAACTTGCTCATTTCTTGAAACGGAACCATCCATAACTTGATGTATAATAATAGTAGACTGCACAGGTACTGCGCTTTTCACATATTTGTTAGTTGGGGAGGGTCTGTTTTGCAATACTCTAAATGGGTGTTTGAAATATATTTTTTTTAAATTAGTATACTGAAAAAAATTGGCTCTCTTAAAAGCTCTTATATTGTAAAGGCTTTCATTTATAAAACGTGTAACTCTTATCTTTGTAAGTTGCATTTTCAGAACTCTCTATCCCATATAATATCAAGTAAGCTCTTAAAAACAGTCTTGAATTAATTTAATACTGTGTATATACTACAGGGGTATTTGGATGGTTATAAATTTTCCCCATCAGGATGATTCGTAGGTCGTAATAATCTCACTTTGTCATTTGTGAGAAATTTTGTTGGTTATTGTTAATTTTAAATGATGGTTTTGGAAAAATTTGTGGACTAAAATCCTCTTTTTTTTTCTTATATTTGTATTCTCTGGGGAGACAGAAACGTCTTAGTTTATTTTATTTTCCTTATGAGGGGGTGTAGCATATACGAGATGCAAATTGCGAATCTAATTCAGCAATGAGCCTCACAGCATCCAGGTTAGATTCCAAAATGGAGAAGGTTAAGGCAGGTTCCCATTGAACCAATGAAATGTACTCGACACAGTTACAGTTTAATACTCTCTTAGGTTTTATAAATTTTGAACTTAATAGTTTAAAAAAAAAAATTATTTTCCTGTACTTGGTAATACAATAACAGTAAAGAGAAGCATTTCTACCATATTAAGATAGAATTATAAAATGGTGGCTGGAAGCAATTAGACTAAGCTACGAGAACTATGAAGGGCTTTACTAGGAAATACCAGATGAATACTAAAGTTAATGCTACAAACCTCACTCCCAAGTTTAAAATGTGAAACATACCTGCTGAAATGGGAGTCGTCGTTTTTTTTTTTTTTTTTGTGTGTGACACATGGACAGGCAGAAACTGTCCTCATCAATAAAGGCCCTGGCTCGAGAAAATACCAAGAAAAAGGAAAAGAAGGAGGTTAAGGACAAGGCAGAGATGAAGTAATGTCACACAAAGGAAAACGACATACAGAAAAAACAGTTAAAGTATAGATGACCCAGAGATAAGGAGGACTAGGCCCTGAGATGACAATAGATATGCTTTTTGAAGGATGAAAGGTCATAAGAATTAGGAAAGACAGAATGAAGAAGAAAGTTCCAGAGTCTGGAGGTAGATGGGAAGAAGCAGTCGTTGCACCGACCAATCTGTGAGCTACAAATCTCCACACAGTACCTGTGAGATGAGGCAGCTTGGCGAGTGTTACGCGGCCTCGGCAATGGGGGAGGAATGCAACTCACCAACTTATCAGAGCAGTGATGGAAGTAGTAGCAGTAGAAAAGAGAAAGGGAAGATACCTTAAGGTGAAGAGAGAGAGAATCCAGATTAGAAGTAAGAGAAGGATCATTAATGAGT
This sequence comes from Halocaridina rubra, assembly GCA_037179515.1. Taxonomy (NCBI): domain Eukaryota; kingdom Metazoa; phylum Arthropoda; class Malacostraca; order Decapoda; family Atyidae; genus Halocaridina; species Halocaridina rubra. The sequence continues at coordinate 139,654 of JAXCGZ010015123.1, forward strand.
CTAACTACCTTAGATTCAACCTTATCAAGGAGATAAGTATCAGAAGTACCACCCCAGATGTGTGAGCAGTATTATAAGCACATACTCAACTTTTAAGTATCTGTATTGTGTGGTAAGGCCTAAGGGCATGACCTCTCTTGCATATTTTTTGGGTCACCTAGGTCGATTCTTTATTTATGAGCTATTAACATTGCCTTCACTTCGGTATGGGAGAAGAAAAGTATTAAATGTATATAATGATTAACTATTCTAGGTTTTTAGTGCAGCTCATTGCTGTACTAATGAAAATATATTTATTGTACATTGTATTCACAAATTGAACTAGTCTTCTCCCTCAGTATGAAAAGTGTAGTGGATCTGGTGACTTATTTTGGTGTATGTGAAGTGAGTTTGGATGAACTAGAGTACAAATATTGTAGAGGAAGGTATACAGTGTTTTCTTGTTGACTAATTTATATCCTAATGTTTTTCTTTAGAAGCATTGTTTTATAAGTGCTTTGGATCTGTGATGCCATAGATATCACGTTATAAATTTGTATCTTGGTGAGACACTATGTTCAGTTATATAGTAATGCACTTCAAAACATGACGAGGTAAGACCGAACACATGAAGCAAAGCTTAGATGTGAAATTTAAACCATAGTGCTTCAAATAAACTTATTTTTGTTTGAAGAGAAAATCGCATATTAAAACAAAAGTATAAAATAAAAGTAAAAATTTTATTTCATATATATATATATATATATATATATATATATATATATATATATATATATATATATATATATATATATATATACACACAGTGATCCCCCGCTATATCGCGTTTCTTGGTTCGCATTTTCACTAAATCGCATTTTTTTTTTTATTTTTTTTTTTGGGCAAATTATTATTGTGAAATACCTATGTACATGAGTATGTCTTGTAATTACCACTTCATTCACTGTAATTTTATCTATCACTTTCATATAAATTTACGTTGCATGCTGTTATTTATGAAGTAAAGGGTGGTTTGTTAACAGTAGAGGGAGGATTTATACAGTGTAAACGTAAAAATAAATTAAAATATCTATGTACATATAGTCTGATCCTACTTCGCGGTTTTCCTGTCTCGCGCCGGGTCCCGGAACCAAACTATCGCGATAATGGGGGGATTACTATATATATATATATATATATATATATATATATATATATATATATATATATATATATATATATATATATATATATATAATCTTGTAAATAAAAGCCACATGAATATTTTCCAGACTAAAAATGATCTTAAAACGTTTCCAAGCAATCTTATTGCCTATGCGATACAAAAAATTAGTAACAATTTTATTCCTTACCTTCGGTCTCTTTCCTTCTACTCAGTATGCAATATTTATGTACTTTTAAGTATTTTTTTTATAATTTGGTGAGTGAGTGAATTCATATACTCTGCAATTATTCTCAGGAGTTATTTTATTTTTTTTTTTCTAATTTAGTGTGAGTTTCTTCATATACTCTGCAATTACTCTCAGGAGTTAAGTATTTATATATTTTTTTTTAAAGTGACAAGGATGGGCAAAAAAAAATGAAAATAAAAATCTGACCTCATTGGGCCTGGGCATGTAGAAAACAAAAGTAAAGAGAAACATATGGCAAGTGTTGTGACTTGTCAGATGTGAAGGTATAGTGAGATATGCACAACAAATATCCAAGAATATTCGGTGTTTATGTAGGCATAGAAGAAGAATCGTAACTGAAGGAAAACTTAACATCGACCTTCCTGGACAGTCCTATTTAAGTCCAAAAGACCTTTCAGTAATAGTATTGCAATGGGCAGCTTCTGCCATGGGCCAACCTGCTACATAAAGAGTTGTTATCAAGGAAGAATTGAAAGAGTAAACATTTCGAGACACGCTGTTTGCAGACTTAACCAGAATTACTCTTGTAAGACCTAGAGATGCAACTGTGAATTGTACGCAGATTTAACAATAGCAAGTGAACTCAAGCCCTAATGATAGGGTCTAGATAATTTTGGAAAACCTGAGACCTGGTTCTATAATTCATTAGTGTACATACAAAGTAACTTGAGTAAAAGTATAATTAGAGAAGAGCAGTAAGTTTTAAATTTTGTTACACTGTACTCTTCCTTTTGTTATAGCCACTGTTGTTGCAAGTAAGAGACGGTAATAAGCGTGGTAATTTAAGTTATTTCCTGTGCGAGGAATTTTCCTTTTCATCTTTCTATATTGAGTTTGTCTATGGAGGTCGAGAAGAATGACTCACGTATTTCATGTCATGGGAGTTACCTACTAGATTGGCGGCAGGGGAGAAAGATGCTCGTATTCGCTCCTTGTCAAAGAAGGTGGTTAAAATGAACAGAGGAACAAGGGATTGAGAATCTCTGCCTTCCAGTAATATGTAATTGAAAATGGTGATGGAAGAGCTGGATTTCTTAGGCTATATTGAAGCCTTATCCCTCCTCCTCTAATTATTTTCAAGTTTGATCATCCCTGTTGTTGTGATTGGATATGTCATCTAATTAGAAAGGAAATTGTACACAGTATTTATATTTGCCTTACTGTATAGTTGTTTAGGAATTTTCATACTGAATTGAAGATCTTTGCAGTCGACGTTTGGTATTAATCTTTAATATAATTCTTAATAATTTGGCACTTACTATCAAAATGAGAGTCTGCGTTACCTCAGTTGTAGAGCACACAAGTTGTAAAATGAGTAGCCTGACAAAGACAGGTATAATCTCACCCCTGGGTATTAGGAAGGGCATCCAGCCTCAGTCTCCCAGCTTCAACCAGGTTGTGTCCATCCTCATTCAGGTGGGGACTCATTGTAACACAAAATGGCAAAAAAAAAAAATATTTATTTTTACATTGTGATTTCTTTGATTTAATGTAATATTCCTTCTGTTTCAGAAATGGTGGAAGCCATGAAGATGGTGGCCTCGATGGACGTGGAACTGACAGTGGAGGAACGTAATCTTTTATCTGTTGCTTACAAAAATGTCATTGGAGCACGTCGTGCTTCTTGGAGGATCATATCTTCCATAGAACAAAAAGAAGAAAATAAGGGAGGGGAAGAAAAGTTAGAAATGATTCGTACCTACAGGACACAGGTATGTCTGTCAATTCCGCAGTAACTATTTCAAGTCTTTAAACTACGGCATTTGTAATTGAAGATAAGATTTGCTTTCAAGTATTTGGCCTCATGATATAGTACACATATTGAAGCTCGAAGCTATGATTATTCTTATACTTTTTTGTGTTCATTCTCATTAGGATATATATATATATATATATATATATATATATATATATATATATATATATATATATATATATATATATATATATATATATATATATATATATATATATATATATATATATATATATATATATATATATATATATATATATATGTGTGTGTGTGTGTGTGTGTTTATCTTGCAAGTAGATACTTTAAATAATATTTTTCTCATAGGTTGAAAAAGAATTGAAAGATATTTGTTCTGACATCTTGGGACTCCTAGATAAGCACCTCATTCCAACAGCATCTGCAGGAGAGAGCAGAGTTTTCTTTTATAAGATGAAGGGCGATTATCACAGGTCTGTATGAAATGATGGATTTTTTCTTTCCTTTGCGATGTTATCTGAACTGCACTGCAGTTTTCACTGTACTTCATCCCCCTCTCCAGGAGAGAGATATTTTCTGAAATTCAACTTCCATTTTATATATGGGAATAAGGGTGCAACTAGTAGCTTTATAATATTCTAAAAACCTTGAAAAATTAATCTTATCTTGGAAATTACTAGTATTTATATGCTTTTCAGCTTTTAGATGCTTTCCTCATGGACTGGTGTTAATAAAAATTTATTTGCCTTTAACTCATATATGTATAAAAAATATAATTTTGTAAGGTATCCACTTGAAGATTTATCCTTTTTTATTCAGGGTATTTATATTAGTTTATTGGTATTCTTTTTATTACCACTTAATTTTGTGCTGATAATTTTGAAATCTAGCTTTTGTGGCCTGTTCTATGATGGAGTTCCAAAACATATGGGTCCTTTATGTCTGTAATACTCCTTGTAGTATGCTCTAAAATATTAATGCTGATGTTATTGGTCTTTCTTCAGCTGTTTTGTAAATAGTGAAATGAAACTCCAAAATATGAAACCATATTGTCTTAAAGTTATCATTTTGGGGCTTGACCAGTTTAGCTTGTGAAGAAGGTCTTGTTTTTAATACCATATGGGATTTTTCTTATCTACCTTAGATATGGATATTTAGAAAGCTAGCATTTGCAGTATATTTTTAAGTATAAGCAACAGGCATACTGTATTATGCATTTTGTCATTGTTAATTCTTTGATGCAAGCCTTATGAGACTTGGTAAATACTACTAATATAGTATCAAACAAAGGAAGTGTTCGTCATATATGTAGATGCATTAGTTCTTTTGGTTTCAAACCTAGATTTATTCATGAAACCTATTGCGATGCAAGCATTATAATAAGGCACCTTGTGCATACTTTTTATAAATTTATATAATTTTTACATGTTTTGCCCCTTAGGTATCTTGCAGAATTTGCTACTGCCAATGACAGGAAGGCTGCTGCAGAAAACTCACTTGTTGCTTACAAAGCTGCCAGTGACATTGCGATGACAGAACTGCCTCCTACACACCCTATTCGGTATGGTAACATGACAACATTTAATTTTATATTTAAGTAACTTTTATGTATTAGATCTTTAGTTTTGGAGGCATATTATGTATATGTGTAAGAAAGGAACTGATGGTCTATACTCTGAAAGGTTTACACTAATATTTTTTCTGGTCATTTATTTCAACAGACTGGGTTTGGCTCTGAACTTCTCCGTGTTTTATTACGAGATTCTGAATAGTCCGGAAAGGGCCTGCCGTCTTGCTAAGGCAGCCTTTGATGATGCCATCGCAGAGTTAGATACATTATCTGAAGAGAGCTACAAAGACTCCACGTTGATAATGCAGCTCTTGAGGGATAACTTAACGTTATGGACTTCAGACATGCAGGGTGAAGGTAAGTTATGTAATCCCTAAAAACTTTTGGCTCTGTTTTGTTTGTTAGTTAATTAGTCAGTGTACATTATCAAAATATAGGAGTTTATGAAAGTTCTCACATTGTAAGGGGTATTACTTACAATGTTCTTGTGGATATTATGGACATTTCGATACTTGGTTGCTGTGTGGTAGTCTGGGTGTAAAGTTATTCCGAGTACAAATCGTGCTATATATTTCTTGTATTCCAAATTGTTTTGCATCAAATACATACATACATATATACACACGGCCTCATTCCCCCTTGTAAGGGGGGTGGCCGAGCCAAGAAACAGGCATTCACCACGATCCACACATACCTCAACCACTCCTCTTAGGTCCTTGGGGATAAAGGGTTGCCACATTTCCCCTCCCCCTTTCACCTTCCTTGGGTCATCCACAAGGTGGGTGTGCGATGATATTCTACAATGAGGCCCGACAACCACAGCTTGTTTACCCCCACCACTTCATCACATGGCAACTCCCCTCACACCTGTCCATCACAGTTCACTGAGCTAGCAGATGTGAGTAATCCATTTGGCCCGTGTCATCTATACAATCTTCCTCCACTCATTCCTGTCTCTTTCATGCACTTCCCTGCTCCACTGACATTCCACATGCATTCAATGCCCATTTCATGCTATCCATCCTTCTTATTCTAGGTCTCCTTCTTGACCTAACTCCAATTACTTCTGCACTCCAAACCAGCTCAACACTGATCTAACCTATCTGAAAGCTTCCTTTCAACACCCGTTCTCTGCCTGATATCCTTATTTCTAACTTATTCTAGATACATCAATTATATTTCTCAAACACCTCTTCTCCTTTACATTCAACTTGTTTCATCCTCTCTTGCATTCCAAATCTCTACTCCATACAATGCTGTCAGGACGATCACACATATTCTTCTGTGTGCATTCTTTCCCAAATATCTATTTCTCATTACACTTTTCAACCCACCTAGATATTTACTTGCTTCCCTCACTCTACGACTTATCTCTGCATCCTCGCGTTCACTCCTTGGTATGTGCGACCCAAGATTCATAAAATTCTCAACTTCAGGGAACCCCCATTCACTCCTACATTCAATCTGCCGATGTTAACACTCCTCGTGCATCTCATGACTTTAATATTACCAATATTCACCTGCAACTTCCCTCTTTCGCACACTAACAAACTCAAGTCACCAAATGCTTCAGTTCATTCTCAATATCATCCTCATATAGCAAGTGATTCAACTCCACAACCTTCCATCCTCACCCACCAGTTCCAAAACTAATACTCTTTCATATACTTCCCTTACCACTCCATCCATATACGCATTAAAAAACCTTGGCGACATTACACAACCGTGACGTAACCCTACATTTACCTAAAACCAATCAGTCATATTTCCATCTCTCACACATGCTCTATTATTCATGTAAAAACTCTTCACCGCGTTCAACAAACTTCCACTTCTTCCATACATTTGTAACATTCCACAACCCCTCTGTCTACCCTGTGTAGTGTTTTTTCAAAGTATATAAAAGCCCAGAAAGTGTCCCTACCTTTCTCCAAGAACTTCTCATGTGCACCAAATGCATGTAATTATTGCTCAAATGTCGAAGAAAAGTATTTCTACCATTACCATGACACCGACTCTACTAATAGCTGAGAGTGGCCAAAATTGAACTAATTAAGGAAGTAATAGTTCACCATTCTCATTACATCATCACCCTTTGTATCCACTGTTTTTTGGAAAGGGAAAAAAAAAGATGGCATTACCAACAATTTTCTCCCTAATACCTATTTTCCTACTACGGCAGAGAATGTGATTGCATACTTTCTTACCTTTTACTAAGGAAATATGCAGTCATAATATTTTAGGAATATACATTGCATCGGATTTATTTTCCCTACAGGCACTGCTCAGTGTCTTGATTTTTTTTATTAAATTTTCTATATGTACAAAGAGTTTCCTAAGGTTTGGAGAGAATTCCAGGATATAAATATTCAAGGCTACAGTCCTAATGTCGTAGATCAATGCCTCTTGTACTAGTTAACTATGCTGACTGGCAGTTTTTTCTGGAACCAGAGACCAGTACCAAATTTGCATAGTTAAATAGTGTCATTCTTTGCACTAAATATAATGAATATACCAGATGCTGGTGTTTTTTTGGTTTATTCAGCCAGCTAAGCACTGAAATGTATATTTTACATGAGAATTCTCAAGTAAGATTCCACATGGTGACAAAATTACCAATAGTTATAGGTCTGCAAAAGCTGGTATTAGGGTAAGGTAAACACATACTTCAAGTCTATTGTCATGATGCAATGGCTCATAATCCAGTATCAACACTTGCCATGGAACATCATTACTTTCACATTTATGAAATCCCAGATAATTGGTTGGCCATGGCACCAGCCCCCTCATTGAAATACTACAACTGAAGGTATTATGGATTCAACTGGGACTGGTCCAGACAGCTTTGGCTTGAGTCTTCCTTCTGGACGATTCTTTCCTTATACCTACATCTACACCAAATATTCTGGCTTATTCGTTACACATCTCTTGCTATCCCATTACATTTGACAAGTCACAACATTCCCCATATATATATATATATATATATATATTTTTCCCTCCCTCATATTTGCTATATTTATGGAAGATCCACAGCTTATGGTCCCAGGTACCTGGCATAGAGGGGTGCTAAGAATCTCCGGGGATCCTGTTGACTCCACTACTTGCTTGAGGGTAGACATGCATGGTGGTAGTAATGGTTTTACCCTTAACGTTGCACCTCCTGATAGATTTGCTTCTTTCACTCCTCACTGTTGTAACATTCATAGCCTGAACTCTCTTTCGTCTGGAGAACAGCATTTAGGTACTTCCCTCCCTAACCTACTCCTCCTCTCTGAAACCCAGCTGTCTAGTCATGCTTCCACTGACCCATTTCAAATCTATCACCGTAACCTGTACTCTCGTTTTTGTTCCAACGGTGGAGTCTGTGTCTACTGCAACGCTAACACTCCTATTGCAAGGCTCATGGACCTAGAATCTCCTGACTTTGATGTTCTCATGCTAAAAATCTATCTCTCCCCTACCACTATATTCCATTGCTTCATTTACTGTTCTCCAGACTCCAGCTTTCTTTGAATATCTGTCCTCTTGCCAAGAGTCCTTACCATCTTCTCACCCACATGCTTGAAGTTCTCTATATTGGAGACTTCAGTGTACACCACAGTGAGTGGCTTAATTCTTCTCTCGCTGATGTTGGAGAAAGTGAGGCCCTTACTTTCTGTACAACTCACAATGTGGAGCAAATTATTCAAACATCCTACTCATGTTCTCAGTTGACACAAACATGTAGCCAACACTCTTGACAAATTTCTTACTTCTGACCCTTCTAACTATTATTTTGTCTTTCCAAATTCTTGTAACCTATCTTCCTTCAAAAAGCAAATCTATCGTCATCTCAGGGCCTAATCCTCCATATCTCCTGGTCCTCAGTACTTTGACTATTTTATCAGTCTGTCCTGTTCCTTTGTGTATCATTACTTCATCTCTGCCTTATCCATAACCTTTTCCTTTTCCTTCGTCTTAAATGTTTTCTCGTGCCCGGGCCTTTATTGATGAGGGCAGTTTTATTTTTTGCCTGTCAAGGTATCACACTTACAAAAAAAAAGTTTTAGCAATGGAATCATCACACGAACTGGTGTCTTGAGCACTGACACTTGTCGTAGGACAACCACTGAGAAAAACTGGCTAGTAATTATTTCCTTTCCATAAATGTGATTGAAGAAGTAAGAATAGTCATGCTTACCTTAATAATTTGGGATTGCTGTCACATTTGAAAAAAAAAAAAAAAAATTTATCAGGAAAATTGTAAGCCATCGTCACCTTTTGTCTCTCATTTCTTTAGGCACTTTACCTTAAGTTAGATTTAAAAATACATGAATGTTCTCCTTAAGCATTACATAAGAGGGGGGATCTACGAGCATTTTTATCATAGAAATATATTTAGGAATGTGTGTGTAGTATTTTTATGACTAGCCCTATCACCATGTGTCATCTTTTGGTTACACTTGCTTCATGTTAACTTATAATTCCATCTCATCCAGTGGAATATTAGTGTCTAGAGTAGACCAATTTACTTAACTTTCCTTAACACATGGGATTTGCTTGCTTAATATAAAATTATAGTACAGGACTGTTAGTTGTCAAATAGATACTGAAAAGGGCAGTCACTGTAGGTAGTTCATTTTATTGTAGGGTGACTTGAATTCTTCTTTTAATCTTCTTCTTTGTTTGGCAGCTGGAGAAGGTGAACAGAAAGAACAAGTTCAGGATGTGGAGGATCAAGATGTGAGCTAATGTGGTAGTGGAATCTGGTGGTTCTTCACCTCTCCCACTACCACCACAACTTTACCGCTACCACCACCGCCACCTCCACCTCCACTCTACCACAACAACCACCACCCTTCCCACAGTGGAGCTCCTCAGTACCAAAGGCTTCTCTCCAGCACTGCCAGAGTTGTCTTCTGCAGAAAAAAAAAAAAAAAAAAAGGAACAGTGGAAGAGAACATAGGCATCACAACCTTTGATCCTTTCCCTTACCCTGTATCCCCTAAAATCCCTAAACTTATTAATCTTAGTTTGTAAAAATTTAATCATTTATAAGGGAAGGGCTGGGTTTTCTTTGTATAGCTATTCATTGTTATAAAACTATTTACACCAGTGATTGCTCGTAATTAGAGAGAAGCACATGTAAAAATTTTAATACATATTAAGTCTTAAAAGACATCAAGCATTTGTATATTTTAGATGTACAGTACTACTGTACTTTGCATTCACAGTAGAAGTGCTTCTGAATGCTTCTTGTATTTACTTACTAGAATGAAGTTAAAAGGAGGAGCCTCATGTGGTGGAACTTTATCAGCAGAGCTCCACTGTGTCCAAGGGAAAGGATAAAGGCACCATCATTCCAACCCTTCGTCTTTAGGTTTTTTTTTCATCACTTCTGTTGAAAACGGTCCATACATCATTTGTTGTGTATTTATTATTGCTATTGGTAAATACTAAGAAATTTAAATAGGTAGGTTTATTCTTTTTATTAATATAGTTTACTGTATATTTCTATAAGGTCTTAGATTAAGACCATTTTCTGTTGAATCTTATTTGGTGTTCGGTGTCCGAAGATGGCGTTTATAAGTTCCCTGCAGCTCAAGATTGTTTTCGTGATTATTTATATACTCTCATGGATTGTCCAGATGGGTAATAAGATTTGTCTGGGCCAATCTTTCTAACGTTCCTTTCCATTAGAAATTTCCTTCCCAGTTGTCTTTCTCATACATTTATATATATATAATTTTTTTTTTTTTTTTAAGCATTCCTAGCAAACTTCCTTTTCTCTTTGGAAGTCTAGAACTGTGTGAACGTAACATCTTGAAGCCAGCATACCCACTCTTATTAATAATAATAATGATAAATAATAATATGGGACATTTGCATTAGACTTTTTCAAACACTTTTTGTACCAAGCAATTTCTTTGTGTGAAAGAGCCCTCGCATATCCTTGCACTTGTTTTTTTTTTTCTGCTTTGGGAATCGGCACAGTTATGGTGAAACTTTTCCTTTGTTTTTTGTACTGAAATTGCTTATTGAATTTTTCAAAAGAAATAGGTGATAGAGAAAGACAACATTTTCTGTAATAAGATCTGTGCCCAAGGTGTTTTACTTTAAAAAAAATACATATTGTATGTAGAAATGTTGATATTTCATAGAAAAATTAAAATGGGAAGCTTAAAAGGCAGTTGGGCATTGTTACATAACCTCTTGAGAATCGGTACTGTGTGCGTGTGTGTACGAAGTGCTGAGAATTCTCCCCTTCCCTCTCTCATTTCAGCAGTTTTAAGTATTAGGCATACGTAAAGCGTATCAGCATGACGTGAAGGGGTTGTGGCAGTGGCTGAAATAGACAGTCCCGTGCATCCAGACACTCATGTTTAGTGTTTCTGACTATATGTAGATGATTATCATTGTTGATAATATAATAATGCCAATTTTGGTTTACCCTCCATTCCTTCCTTCCCTCCCCTATCAGAAGCAGCCTTCTTGCCAGGTTAGAGTTCCTCTAGGGTTTGCTTCAGTATTTGTGCTTTCCCCCAGCTCTGTGTGGTTCAGGTCACAAACTTTAGACCACATAAACAATTATCGCTAGTAATTGAGCCTTCAGAGGCTACTTGAAAATTAAAATTATTTCTGTTATTCCGGCTTGACCAGCATTGGATATGCAGGAATCTGGGAGAGTTTGCAGCAGTTAAAAATCAGTGTTATTAGATGTCCATAGGTTTTTATATAATGCTCCTTAAGTGGTTTGAAATTCATAGATGGAGCTGTAAAGAAGCTGTTGTGAAATAGATTCTTTTTGTGATGCAAAATTAAATTTTTTAGTAGAGAACACTCATTATCAGTCTACTGTTATCATAATGTAAAGATTATGTCTGCTTGCAGTCTTCTGTCAGTGTTTATTCGTTGCTTGGTGTGTTGCCTGTGGTTGCAAGGTTATAATATAATTATAGCCAAAGGGGGTCCTAAGTCAGCTTTTATAGCCAACATTCTAAGATCTGTCACATTTTGGTGGGTTCATTAAACATAATATTGTACTAGATTGTCTTATTATGAAATGGCTGATCTTCCTTAATTATGTTAGTCAAACTTTAAAAAAGAAGAGGTGTTGGATGCTTTTGAGGAAATTAAATTACATAATTGCTTATGCATATGCACCTCGAGAGATGCAAGGCCAAGCATATCGGTTAGAATTTCCATTTGGTTATGGTAGCAACTTTGACATGGTTAACTTTGTCATAGGTAAGCATTTGCATGCTCCCAGAAAAATTTCCTGCGACTTGGAGTGGAAATGTGATGGGCAAAATTGGGTGGTGCTCTTATTTGACATGTAATGTTTTAATGGAACTATCCATATTTAAATTGGTCTTATGGCATCCTAGTAAACCTTATGTCTTACTAGATTTTTTTTTTTTTTTTTTTTAATATACATTACATGTCTGCCTTTTGTATGGCCCTGTTTTCTTTCCATTTTCTATTTAATATCTCCCTTATTCTGTGTGGGTCATCCTAATTACTGGCACAGTAGGCTATGCTTAGCCCTTCCTGGCTTTTTCAATGTCCTAGTTATGTGTGTCGCAACAAGGACACAAAAATGATCAGGTGCGTAACCCCCTGTGGAGTTATACGTTGCGTCACTCACGTGCTTTGTCATCTGAGAGATTACAATCACATTAATCTTTTTGGAATATCATCACTTTTTGGGCTTGCAAAGACTTGTGGTGCATTTAGGCAAAGCTTTGCAAACTATACAAACAATAGACATAATCTATAATTGTATCGATTTTATTAAGAACTCGCACAGGCTCATGATCTTTGTTATAACCAATAATGTAAGCAAAGACAGTTTACATCAGAGGGCTTGCAAGTACGCTTGAATGTGGATAAACCTTTCAGCCAGATAATGTAGGGGTCCCCCCAAACTCTTGTCCGAATGCACCGTAATGATTAACAAATAATACCAGGGAGTTACCAAATAGGTATTTGAAGTTTCCTTTCATATTGGGGATTTTGCAGCAGCAACTGCTGATTCTCAGAGGAGGAGCTACTTTTTTTTTCTAAGTGGAATAACCCATTTGGATGAGTCTGCATCGTGTGTTGAAGACTGCTACTGACCACAACCTTTTTTTATCATGACATTCCAGTGAGCATTTGGGTATTACGCCTAAAGTAAAAAGCAACCAAGCGATTACATCTCTGCTCTTGAGATGCTACCTTGTCAGTAGCATGTGGCACTTCTTTGCAGTTCTTGGTGCTAGCAGAGAATTTTCACATTGACTCATTTGGCAATAAAAACATTAAACTGGCAACTGACACATACTGCTGTATGTCCGTGACAGTCATTGAAATTTTGTTTATATAAGAGAAAATAAATGCTTCATTAGTATATAATGTTTATATATTTGTGACTGAGGGTCTGTGGTAGTATAATTTTATTTCTGTATAACCATTTATCAGCTAGGTGTCCCTACGCTCAGTTGTCAGCTCACTTTTTTTTTTTATTGGGAAGTAGTTTTGGAACAAGCTGTAACTCGAATCCATAGTAGTAGTTGGGCTTTTCAGACATTAATAATATGGCTTAGGCATTTTTATTTTATCAGCCTCCTTATGAACAGTAGCTATCCCAAATTGGTATGATGTCTTTTTACTGCAATAAAAAAAAAAAAAGTTCGAGAAGCTGCTGTACACCAAGAGTTGTGAATCTTGCTAGAATGTGCCCCTCTATGTAAATACTAAATTGTGATAGGCAAAGCACATTGTGTCAATGCACTTGCATGTCGAAGTGTTTGATTAAACCTCATATTCTCTAAATTATTTTAATTTACCCTGGTTACAGTAATGTAGCATTCCTTATGACACTGCTATAGAAAGCAGTGACACTGGTCTCCTTTGGTTTAATCTTGAAGTGCCACATTGATATTGCCGAAGTATATTGGTTTAAATAATGAGAATGAGACACTAGCTGTTTTAACTGCAGAATTACAGTAAATGAGACACTACGTTTGTGATTCAAGGAAACAAGGGCCAGGTTTTTATAAAAAAAAAAAAATATATACTGTATATACTTTGAAAATTGTCAGTTGAGCTTCTAAGCTAGACTTAATCTTTCTTTTACAATTGTATCTGCTATGAAAGGAGTTGAAATTTTTACCATAATTTTAAGATGGTAATGGTATACGTTTTACGTATTTAAAATGAAAATATCTATGCAAATGGGTGATTTAAGATTTTTCAAACTTGGCAAGTAAATATGTGCTCTCCTTAGTTTCAGCACTGTTTAAAGCTCATGATAATTATACTCATGTTCAAGATTGGAAACTGCAGGAAACTTAATATAACCACTATGAAAAGTACTCAATAATGAGGACCTGACATGGTTTACAAAAAAACATTGATATTACTGTTACTTTTGTTGACACGCATTTCAAATGTTTGCTATTGGTAAGGGTAGTTTTCATTCACAGGCATTATATATATATATATATATATATATATATATATATATATATATATATATATATATATATATATATATATATATATATATATATATATATATATATATATATATATATATATATATATATATATATATATATATATATATATATATATATATATATATATATATATATATATATATATATATATATGGGTTAGAAGCTTGATAGGCTAGCACTTTAAACTAAGACAATGTTGCCCTGAAACCGCACAAGTGAATGTATTACAGTAATCTTTACGAAAAGTTCTATTCAGTATAACTAGCAAGGGAACTGTACTTTATAAAATATTCCAGTGACCTCCTGTGAATATCAGTGCATGTACCCAAAATAAAAGCAATTAAGTGAATGATTTATACACATGTTCAGGTCAATTAGATTGCTAGCAGGATATGGAATGCTCGGAACTTCTCCATCCATATGTATTCTGATTTCTAACCTTCGGTCAAATCCTTCCACTCAGTATTCCCAGGGTAGGATTTTGGCAAATGAAAAGTAGTAATTGAATGCAGTGGTAGCATATGTGTTATGCTAATTTGCTCTGCCGTATGGTGGTTGGCCTTAGGAAATGTCATGCGAGCCTCACATGATGCATCTATTTTCTTTGCTCTGGAAGGGTTAGGGTGCATTGTCATATCGTCACTCATACAGTTTGTCTGCTCATGTTGATGTAGTTGCTCTGAGAACTTAAAATAGAAAGTTCTAATATTGTGACTGAATATACCTGATTTTAGAATATCATCCATTCTAGTTGTGTATCAAGCAAGTTGAGAATTTCTCTAAGGTGTGTCACCACCTCGCCAAGTAGAAGAGTAAAGCTCCTTCCTTCCAAAATACCGTCTCTTACAACCTGTTGAATATTTGAAGTCCAGGTTGGGAACAGGAATCCATAGCATAGGACCAGCATGTATACTCCCCAGGAGAATGGTGGATGACCTATGTGTATGTTCTTGTTAGATTTCGTTGCACTTTAAATAACAGACTTACGGTTCATCAGTACCTCAACACTCGACTATATATTCCCTGAAACTCTCCTCTTTCCTTCTCAACCCTTCACATTCCTACTAGAAGCTACATAAGCCTATATACACGGTACGTAATGTTACCATGCCCTGGCTGTCAAGGAGTAGAGTATCCTACCGTCTCAGGGTTATGGGCTCTGAAGTACAGAATCATCACTGATGCAAGATTAATGGAGGAAAGTCCAAAAAGTACTGCAAAGTGCTTATTTTTATATCATTTAGGGCATTATATCGTACCAGAAACCACTTTTTATTTAGCAGTGGCAAATACTAAAGGTTCTTTCTTTTAATAATTTTCTCAATTGAAAATTTCTACTGCTTGCTTTATATAGATTATTTTTGAGTTCCTTCGTAGCAGGTTTTGATTAGTAGCATATGGAAGTTCGTTTAATTTCATTACAAATTTTGATGGGTTCATTATTTAAAATATTGCCATGGGTTGCCATACTGCCCCTCTCAATCTTTTTTTATTATTATACTGTACTTTGCTATTAACTGCTATTATGTGCATCCCTTTGTAAAGTCATTTTTTGGTGAATTGTCCAATTTTTCCCCTCTGGAATACATTTCACAGCTGTAGAGGTGGAGATTATCTCTGCAAATTACTATTTGTAAGTCCTTTCTTATCTTTTTTTGCAAGCAGTATGCTCATTTTTCTCCTTTTCTCTGTAAAGAAATTTCATACATTGATTTCACATGTACAGTATCTCTCCAGTATGCTAAGTATTCCCTCTTCCATTCTCATGACTGTTCTGTTCTTAACAGTTTTGAGGGTAGCGCATGCCGGTATTAGTGGGGAGTGGCCACAAGGACTTGAAAGGTCCTATGCCTTCCTGGTGGCATAGGACATTTCCTGAGAGAGACCTAGGAGTAAACATACTGGCAGATTTGTCTCCAGAAATACATATAAATGGCATAGTAAGGGCAGCATATGCATTCTTATCAAATGTAAAGGTAGCCTTCAGGCACATGGACAAGGAAATGTTCAGAAATATTTATGTAACCTATGTGAGGCCAAAACTCGAATATGCAGCCCCCTTTTGGAATCCGCACTTGAAAAAGCACATAGCTAAGCTTGAAAAAGTTCAAAGACATGCCACGAAACTGGTGCCAGAAATACGCAATCTCAGTTATGATGAGAGGCTGAGGGAATTAGACTTGCCATCACTCGAAGCTAGAAGAGTAAGGGGGGATATGGTGACAGTCTTTAAATTCCTTCATGGTTATGATAGAGTGGATAGGGATCGATATTTCGATATGGCTGGCTCTAGAACTAGAGGTCATAGTTTGAAGCTTCGTAAGAAAAGTTCTTTGCAGGATGTAAGGAAATACTTTTTCAGTGTAAGAGTAGTTGATAATTGGAATTCGCTAAGCGAGGAGGTAGTTAATGCTATCTCAGTCCATAGTTTTAAGGACAGGTATGATAAGTATCACTAAGTCAAAAAGGGAACCGTTCAGGAGACGGGAAGATACGAGCTTTGGGCTCTTTCCCGTAAACACAATTAGGTAATCACTTTTAAGCTCTTCTAAGAGCCAGTTCTTGTCTAAATGATTAAACTCGTTATCTGTCAATTAGTAATGTTTTCTGTGTACTATGCTTCTACTTTGTCCCATAATCAAAGAACCTTCCTATTCTGCAGTTGTACTAAATGTTCATAGATACCTTCCAGACAATAGTTAGAAATGATGGATACTGATACTGCGCCATATCTTTGAAAAGGTACTTTTTGATGGCAACATGTCCTCTCTTGACAAGCCTGGCACGGGACTTCAGATGTCACTTCTTTTTTCTCTCTCTATGTCTCTCTTCTGTCACTGCTGGTGGAGGTTTGCTTACACAATGACCACCTTTTTTTGTCTCACTCTTTTCAGGCTGGTTGCTTGATCCAACTTCCCCCCCCCCCAAGTCTTGATTAGCAGTTGAGTCAATTTATGAATATTTTACTTTGTTTTGAAAGCAATTATTTTTAAAGGTAGTTTATTTTACTGTTTCTGCTGTATCTCTTCCTCCCTATGATAATGTACACTTTGAGAGCACTGGCTACGATTTCACGGGTGACCCCTTTCCAGGAGTATAGCCTCTGGTTTCAATAGGTGAATAGGAGGCTTCTTCTGTTATAGTATGCCTTCTTTTGCATTGAGAAATCTAGATATTGGACAGGTGGGAGTTGCTAGTGTTAGTTTTGTTATGTCCCCAAGCTGATTATACTACCTATTACAGTGGATTCATTTTTGCAAATGTTCCCAAAGTTTCGTGACTGCCTACTTTTTAGTACCTCCACAGCATTCAGGTATTGGTGGGTGGGGAAAAAGCTTTCTTGTTATTTTCCCAATAACACAGGGTGATGTCACTTTATAAAAGGAGTATTTATATCTTATCCTAAAATATCCTTTATTTTGTTTTAACTATAGGCAATTTTGGCCATTTTTCGACTCCATGAGTGTCAGGGCATTTTTTATATATATATTTGCAGCATATGTAGTCAGGGGATACAACCCACCAATGGAGTTGCACATCTGCTATCCTTCTTGGGACAGTATTGATTATCCATTCATCTTTGTATGTGGACATCCATTTTAGTCGTAAGTTTTCCCCGCATATATTGGGTTCTTTGGGGTCACTTTCGTTTCTTTGCTTTAATAGTAAACCTCAATTTTGGGTGACATATTTAATCAATATTATATCGATTATAATGTTTCTGCATACCATAGTGAGTAAATTTCTTTTATCCCTTATCAGCTTTAACCTCTCTGTATATCGTGTTCCCTTTCAAACAAAGCATTTCTCACACTGACTCCATTTTTGGGGCTTAACTCTGGGCTTTAAGCCAGTTAAGTTACTTTTATCCCTACTTGGATTTTACCCGAGTATAAACTTCCCTTTGAAACAAAGCCTGACTCGCCCTTTCCCTTCATCTTTTTGACTTACCTCTGGTTCTAACACCAGGAAAACTGCCATACAAATCTTATAGATAATAATCTACTATAATCCATCTTTCCCAAATGTTTGAATTGCCTAAGCAGCATCACAGGCATTAAACTTTTCTTGTCCCCTCATATTTATAAAATCCTAAGTTTTCAGTTATGGAATTTTCAGATTCCAAGGAGACTTCAATGACATGTCATCTATCTCCAGCACTTAATCATATTTATATCCAGCACTCCTATAAAATGCTCTTTGCGTTAGTCTTCTTAGAAATATAGCAAGCTTGATGTACATAGTGACAAAATTCTCTCTCCACATTACACTCTCTCCCAGTCTGTGATGTCTAAAGCCCTTGAATGTGACACTGAACCTACAACTACTGTATTTCTCAAGTTATACCAGATTTTTTTTCACATATCCACATCTACAGGGTATTTGCTGTACTTTATTTCCACAAACTATTAACCTTTTTCTTGCACACAACCCATTCAAATCCTCGTTCAATCTCTACAGCTCAGTCTGTGAATTAGCCACTTGAGTATTGCTTTATGAAAACAATTTAACCTCAATACTGAGAATAAGTCTCCACTTATCTCACTACAATATCCATAAATAGATTACATAAAGAAACACCACCACTACATTTAGGACACCTGTACTGCACCCACTCTTTCTAATCTATTATTTGTGTATAACAATTTTTTTAAAGGTTCCTAATAACATTATATTCCAATTCCATAATTCAGTTCTTGTAGTTACCATCATAAATGCATCATATAGAAGATTATAATTTTCATCTTCAACCCTGCCTCCACCTTGAACGAACCTACACTGTTTGTGAAAATCAAGAAATTATTACATTATGAGTCCTTAATATTTTTAAATTAGCTAAAGAAGTGCCACCTGGTTGTATACTGCTACTTTATTAATGTCCAAGGTGTGAAGAAAAGGATTCATTTTGGACAACTATCATGCTTCTTGCTAGTTTCCTAGAGTATCAATTTAAATGGAACGTTTTTTTTTAGATGACAATATAAATGCTACAAACAAAAAGACTGAGCACAATTCAGCTAAACTTAATACTAAAAAAAAGTCAAATGTTTTTAAAATGAAATATTAAAAAAAATTCAAAAAGTATAATTTTATTACTGTATACATATTAAAAATATCTAAATACTAATACGAGTTAATACATAGAATATTAATGCCCTTCAATTTAACGTGGGCAACACAAATTTCATTCATATTTATCAATTCAGCATATACCTTAAATATATTGCTCCATTCTTTGGCAGCCAGGCTTTTAATCTACATAAGCAAATTAAATAGCAAGTTCTCTTTTCCAAAACTACTCACTTGCAATGTGGCAGACAACACTCCACAATATTTATGACAAAGACAGAAGTTAGTTCCACCCAGTAAAAATCAATAAAATTACACTGGTAAAACAAAACGGCACTACAGTATAGTGAAAAGGTATAAATGACTCAAATTACTATAGCAAATGATATGGCAATACAGTGAAAAGCTGATATTATACCTTCAAACTCCTCTGATGCAGAAGACTGTAAGCATATTCGCTTGGCTCCATAATCCCCTTTAGTAGGCATTTATGTAATTTTTGTACTATACACATTCTTAAGATGACATATATTTCAGGTATTCATGAAGGAGAGACATAATTTAACAGGAATTGTATGGTATGAGGAAAGTTAATGAATTATCCATATGATGACCAATAATTAGCTTGAGCTTCAAAAAGGAAAGTACTGGAATACTAACATGCAGTGATAAAGAGATGCACATCACCCAACTTGGTAGTGACGGGCAATATACCAATTATAAAATATGAAGTATTCTTTTCCAGTACATTTTAAGACTACAGAAATCCCCAAGAGTTAAGATACTTCATACTGTATCTTTCAAGCAAGACAAATAGCATGTTTCTGATGTATTCAAATATTCTTAGCAAGGATTACTAAGCAGCATAACGTAAATAGCCATAACACACTAAAAGATTGCTATTGAAAATTAGTTTCCCCATGATTGACGAGTAGAACATATACAGGGAGTCCTTATATAACGTCGTTTCGACTTACAGAGTTTCGCCGTTATGACAAAGGCCAAAAAATAATTAAATTAATTTTGGGACCTACCTGGCTAGTGAGATAAATTCAAACCACGCACCACAAGTTTGTGAGAGCGACAGAGGAATACAGAGCTAGCAGTACTGCTATATTCACATTTATCAAGTAAATGGCTTTATTTATTCATTTTTTATATATATGGTTATATTGAATGATTATATGGAATTGAAAAAAAAAAACATATAGCTGTAAATATGATTTTAATCGAAATACGCAGCCAGCAGCACTGCTGTATTCATATTTATAAAGTTACTGGCTTTATTTATTTAGTTGTTTATATATCTGATTATACTGAATTTAAAAAGAAAAAAACAAACATATAGCTGCAAATCCGATTTTATTTGAAATACGAATATAAACGTAGCTGTTATAATATGTGGAGCCGTTACAAATGCTCCACATATATATATATATTTTTTTTATGGGATAGGATAGGAGGAGAAAAAGGGGAGGGGATTAAGGATATAAGGGAATTGGAGGGAAAAGCACGAAAATTAAATAAAGTAAGAGATAAAAAAAGAGAGGGGCAGATCCTCGCGCTGAGTTTTGAACTGGAATTCAGATACTTTTTTTTACCATATATTAAAACAGTAGCAAACACAACTGTTTTCATACTTACCTGGCACAGGGGACACCGTGAACATAGCTTTTCTGTATTTGTATTTATCAAGTTAATGGATTTATTTATTTTTTTATATACAGTTGGTAATATTGAAAAATTGAATTTAAAAAGAAAAAATACCAAATTATATAGCTGTAAATACAATTTTATTTGAAATAGTTTGGTGAGCATAGTGTAAGAATACTATGTCATGCGACATACCCCTAAAATTACTGCATTCATACACATATCCCTTACCTTTGTATAGGGGAACTATACAAGCAATCACCCATTCCACTGGCACCATTGACAATATAAATACATTAACACTCACTAACCATTCCAATGCAGTCACACCCCTTCTTTCAACATCTCCGCTCTCACACCATCCATTCCAGGCGCTTTACCTGCTTTCACTTCATACAAAGCCCATTTCATATCCTCTCTTGTAATCTCTCTCTCATTTTCATCTCCTATTACTGGCACTTGAAAACCCCACTGCCACTATAGCTGCCTCTCTATCTTCCTCAACATTCAGCAAGCACTCAAAATACTCTGCCCATCTTTTCCTTTCATCGTTACCTCTTAACATCTGTCCGTTCACATCTTTAACTGTCTCTTCCATCCTCGATCCACCCTCCCTTACTCTCTTCAGTTCTTTTCAAAACTTCATTTTATTCTCCTCATATGACCTACTAAAATTCTGTCCCCACCTAACATTTACCAACCTCTTCTCCTCTACCTTCCGCTTGGTTTCCACATTTTCTCCCTACATCTTTCATACTTCTCTCTACTGTTACACTGCAACCATTCCTCAAAAGCCCTCTTTTTATCTTCCACCTTCATTCCACCACTTCCTGCCCCTCCTCATGCCACCTCCAACAAACGTCTTTCCACACACATCACTTGATGTGTGTGGAAAACATTCGTTCATCAACCCCCATTCCTCTTCTAACTCCCCAACTTCTCTTTCTTTCACCCTGTCATATGCCACTTTCAACTTGTCCTGATATTCCTGTCTCTTCTCTGGCTTTTTCAACTCTTCAACCTCACCATTTCCCTTCTACCTCCCCCCACTCTTTTGCTACTACCACTTTTGCTTCAGCCAAAAAATTATCAGACATCCCAGCAGCCACACCCCTATATGCATGCACATCTGTCACTCTATCAATCATGCTCTTTGCTACCAACACATAATCCATCAATGCTCTGTCTTTTACTCTTCCATTTGCCACTCTCATCCATGTATACTTATTTATTAACTTCTTGAAAAAACTATTACCTATTACCAACTCTTGCTCCACACATATCTAACAGTCTCTTGCCACTCTCATTCCCACCTGGTACCCCATACTTTCTTACAACACCTTGTACCTCTATATCACCCACTCTGGCATTCAAGTCGCCCAACACAACTACACAGTTCCTTCTACTCAAACCATCCACACACCTAGCTAACTCATTCCCGAATTCATCCCGCTCTTCCTCACTTCCTTTGCCTTTCCAGACTCACTTGCCTGCCCCTGTCTTGCAGCAGCAGACATAACCAGCTTTCTCCTGATAAGGACGTCTATCCCTCCCTTTGCAAGCACACCACAAGGGTACAGTAAAAGTAAGCAATCTATAGTTTTGCTATGTTTATAAGTACAGATATTTTTATGTATATAAGTATTGTTTTATTATACTGTACAGGAAAAGTATTAAGATAAATTTTAGTATTTTTCTAAGATTCATTAGGAACATAAATTTTTTCTATGTTTTAGATGATTTAATTTTTACAAAGATTGGGGGACCTAGGTTCAAATCTAAGTTAAGTCAGATGCCAGGAATGGAACCCTGACGTTATATGAGGCCTCCCTGTATACTGTACAGACGCTCCCCTACTTACAAACTAAAACCTACACATTATCTACCCATGAATTAATGTACTGTACTGTGTTATAATTGTTACTGTACTGAACTTCACTAATACTGTAAACTCTGTTTTATATGGTAATTAAGTATCTTTAGTCTAAGAACTGTACAGTAACGCATATGTATGTAATATACAGTACTTTTTTTTACCTAAACACAACTTATGAACGGACTTCTGGAACCTAACTCGTTAGTAAGAAGGGGAGTCTGTATATTTATATTTATTGATACATACCCATTAGTTAACATACTTCATACATATAAATGGATTTTTTAGATGGTAACAGCTTCCATCCATACACATAATCTACTGACTGACTGTTCATACACAACAAATGAATTTAAATAAAAAATACAAAAATAAGTTGTTACTCTAAATATATTGCGCCAATATAATAAGAGCCACGACCTTAGATTTCTCAAATGATACTAATGTGAAATCACACAAACTGTCTTCAGGAGGATCAAAGCCAACACAAGACTACTGAATATTAACACCAAAATAAGATCGGGAAACTCTTAATTTTGAGAGGGGTTAATTTTAGGTCCATCATTCACTAAAGTTAATCAGCAAAATTACAGGTATGAACTACCAATAATTTAGTACCAAATTAAATTATAAAAAAGAAAAGGTATTTTCTAGGAAAAAGAGTATTACTATGGAAGTAATATCCAGATATTTGTGTGACTTGTAATGAACACTGCACTTTCTATTCAATGTTAATTATATGTGGAATAATGGTAAAGCAAATAATACAAATAATTTAGTTCCAAATTAAATTATAATAAATAAAAGGTATTTTCTAGGAAAAAGATTACTAGGGAAGTAATATCCAGATATTGGTGTGGCTTGTAATGAACATGGTACTTTCTTTTCAATATTATTTCTATGTGGAATAATGGTAAAGCAAATAATACAGTACTACATCCTCGTATTCCAAAAACGCCAACATCAAAGAAAAGTTGACAGCTTCTGCTAAGAAATGTACATATCTATGCCAATAGCACAGTGTTATGAAAATATTAGTCCAAAAACACAGTCTAAGACTTTAGGTTGAAAGTTAAGTGATACTGGTTTGAACTATACTAAAGTTGGTTTTACTACAACAATTGAAAAAATACTACTACTTATTATGAAGGAATTTATATTTACGACACTTATTCTGTTCATAATAATCTAAATCTATCTAACTAGAAAATTCACACTTCCCCTTGTAAGCAGGGTTACCTAGTTAAATACACGCCATTCAGCAAAAGATCCACTCACCCCATTTCATATATCTAAGCACTCTCGAAAAAAAAAGAGATTCTTTTATTTCAATGAAAAAATAACGATAGTAACTTCATACCAAATACCCAGCAATAAAGTAATAAAAAGACAAGCAATTATAATCATACCCATTTCTATTTCATACTATAGTAGTGGATAAACCTGTTGACATCTGTATTAGTTGCCATTATTCATTTCTAATCAACTTCCAGATCATTAATAATAAAACAATCGAAAAATCACTTCCTTTACTTCCATTGAAGATATAGGTTTTTATGTCACTATGCAATAACAGATTATGTTGCTGTCCAAAGTTTGCAACAGAGAAATATTCACATCATGCTACAATAAAAACAATGAATATCTATGCAACACTGCTTCCTTATTCGAGATGAAATAGAAACGAAAGCAACAAATTAACGTAGAGCTATGAACATCATTCCTTCACATAACTTACTCTTATCATGTCTTCGAGCTAAGCGAAGGTATTGTGGATCATATTATTCTGGAATATCTATCTGTCCCATAGGATTCAGATTATCTGCCACTTTGAACAGACATCCAGTACTAGAAACTACATCTTCAATACTAACACCATCAGCAATTTCTGCCAATATAAGCCCTTCTTCTTTATCTACGTTAAACACACACTGAAAAGAGGAAGAAAATATGAACAATATTAAAAAACAATATAATCAACTATTATTTAAAAAAATAAATCTCTTGCACGACATTACAAATGTAACCATTTATAATCATTTTTCTATTTGATTTCCAAATACTGTATAACAATTTTAAATGGAATTCCTAAAACGGGGAGAAAATACAAGAGCTCTGCTGTTATACAGATGGGAGGACCAAAGTAGCTCTAACCCCATGCCAATATACCACAAGTGGAAATCCAAAGTGTAAAACTCCCATTACACTGGATATCAAAAAACTGGTTTTACTTATACTGGGTATTAAAAATTTAGTTTTAATTATATTGGGTATCAAAAAACTAGTTTTAATCGTACTGGCTATCAAAAAACTACTTCTAATTATACTGGGTATTAAAAAACTAGTTTTACTTAATGGGTATAAAAAACTAGCCTTAAAATTCCCACATAACTACAAAACACATCAAGGTAGTTTATTTCACTTTTCATAAGCTCTCTGTATTTACTAATATAAAAAAAAATTTTCATAAAAAATTATTGTTTACAAAATAATGTATGCAAACCATTTACAGGGAAGGAGTGTAGTCTTTAAATACGTCTGCAAGATTATTTAGATACTTTTCATTTCCAAAAGGAAAATTTAAATGGAATGAGAGGCCAGATTTTTTATGGAGATTGCACAGACAGGCATATTAAAACTTTTTGGCATCTCATTGCGTCTCAGTCTTTTTTATTACTTTAATTTCATTTTTGCAATGTACAGATGTACATTTATAATCATATAATACACAAAACAAGTAAAAAATTAATAATTACATGTTGAGCTTTCAACATCTAGCAAAGCTGAATGCTATACATAATACAAAAGAGATGGGTTGGATCACTGCATCTGTGGGAATATTACGAAGGGATTAATATACTCCAAAGAAACTGAGAATACGATACCATGTAGTAGTAGAATAAATTACAGTACCTTTTCTGTGATAATCATATCGACGCAATTCTTGCCCGTAAGAGGAAGGCTGCAGTTTTCAACAATTTTGTGACTTCCATTCTTTGCTGAATGCTCCATTGTTACTACAACTTTGGTGCCAGGGCAAGCTACCAAATCCATGGCTCCTCCCATGCCCTTTACCATTTTGCCCTGAAAAGTAATAGCATGCCTATATTGTTACCAGTTACGGCATTTAATCACACCTTATGAATCACATCAATACAATACTTACCACTATATCCACATTTAAATTAGTGCATATACAAGCATTACCAAGCAACACTGATTCCACTGCATAGTTTTTCTTGACAGCCATTCAAAATATTTTAAAAACTCAAGATGATATGTAAAAGGCATTATATGCTGCATATGAACACAAATTAAATTATCATAATATAAGTCAAGAAGATTGCTATTTTAAAAAATCAGTTTAAGTCGTATATTTTTGTCTTGTAAAGCAAACATTTTGAAGTGATAAAAGGCACGTGAGAAGTCTATACAGACACAATAAAAAAAAGAGAAAAGTGCAGAAAAAATGTTAGAGATTCAATATTCCTACCAAAACTATTTACATAATAGTTTACAATATTCACAAGTCACATACAATTGTATATGCATGTGACATTCTACAGTTGTTATAAACAGAAATCTTATAACAAATAAAGGTAATAATACGTAATGTGTTAAAACTTTGATGTTCTGTGATTATTAATACATTAAATAGAGCTTACATCAATTTACTGCAACTTACAGGGATCATCCAATTCGCTAGGTCACCATACTGTGACACTTCCATGGCTCCTAGAATGGTAAGGTCAACATGGCCACTGCAAATATAAGTAGTAAAACTATTCAAAGAAGGTAATAGTCTAAAAAATTATATATATATATATATATATATATATATATATATATATATATATATATATATATATATATATTATATATATATATATATTGTATTATACAAGCACTGTACCCAAATATAAAATATTCACTTATTCACACAAACTTTTCTCTTCAGTTCAGATTTTCCATAATTCCATAGAGGATCATTCATTTTCTTTGTACTTAAGTCAAAAAGGTCTAAACAGCATTAAAATGTATTTGGAGATTATATCTGCCAAGTATACAAAACAACCAGTAAGTTCTTTGACCTATGGTGTACTGATGTCACACTATGATCTCCAATTATAAATACAAATAGCATTACTTTTTTTTTCAATATCAAAGACGAAGGGTGGTAAGGCATTCTGCCCTCAAATTCTCTTTTCTGCAACAGCATAGGACAAATAGGGTGGATGTGAAGAAACATAATTAAAATTGCATTCCAAGTACTGTATGTTATAAGAGATAATTAATAGGGATATCATGTCAAAGCGAAAGAATTCTGCATTCATATCCTTAGCTAATATACCTGTCAGAGAGACTTATTCTCGGAACACCCCATCTCCAAGCCAGTTTGTTCTTTTATTATTTAGTAGCATATATTCCTAAAAAAATAAGAATACCTATAACATTTACAGTTTCTCTGCTTAGAAAATTTCCGGTATCAACTATTACCTAAGTAAGTGTTTTCTTATATCCTGTAAAAGTTTTCTTTCGAAGTTTCTATGACCCATAGATCTAGAGCCAACCATACCAAACTATCACCCCCTATCAACTTTATCAAATTTGTGGAAGAAATCAATATCCCCCTCTTTCTTACGGCATCAAATAGTGATACATCTAGCTTCTTCAGCCTGTCCTAACTGAGATTTTACATCTCTTATCACCAGCTTCACAGAATTTACAAACTTTCTCTACCTAGTTGGATGTAAGAAGACAGTACAGTATTTGACATCGGATTTTTTCAAAGAAGCTGAATCGAAATGATATTTTTAATTTTCAAACTCAAATTACCTAAATCTCTTGATGGTTCTAGGTGAATTCACCTACCGATAAAACTAGAGAAAGATACAGAGAGAGCTGTTAGAATTGAACGAGCACTTATACATTTTTTTTTCTTAATGACCAAACTACCACATAATGACAATTTGTTTTTCCTAAGAGAAGAATATGTATCAATAACAGCACCTTTCAATTTTAAAACTCTCAGCATTTTTGCGAGGCTTTGTCGTAATTCCAAGAGAAAACTGGTTAAAATATCAGTATTCTGAAGCCCATACAATGGTTCTTCAATATATAGAAACAGAAAGGTTGAAAAAAATTAGTTTATGGTGGTTATTTAATCCATCAAAATAGAGAGAAAGGAGCCCAAGACTTACTGGAAGTGCAATGAATATAACATATAAGTGTTGTGCTCGTGTAACTACATTAGAGAAAGAAATAACTACTCTTGTAAATTAACACAATCACACAATAGATGCTGCGGAAGTTAAAGCTACAGAAACCGTTATAAAAATACAGCAGATGGGGAGAACCACTAATGATACACCACAATCGATAATATCTAGCGCCTTCGAAGGTTGTAGTGAGGCTGCTGTGTCTAGACTCCCGTTGACACAAAGTCTTAAATAAACAGCACATTTTACATGGCAACAAAATAATGCAGTTCCAGCTTACCAAGGACTTGCAATGAATTAATTTTTCCGGACGAATATATAAAATCCTTTAAAGGTGAGACATTCTTAATACAGGATTCAGGTCAAAGTGATAAACGCATGCTAATTTTTACTACTAAACGCAAACTTCATTTACTCTCACAAAGTAATCAATGGTTTACCAATGGTGAATTTAAGACAGTTCCATTGTTGTTTCACTAGCTGTATACTTTGCATGGTTTGAGAGAAAAAGCTTCAGAGCCGCTGGTGTTTGCGTTACTACCCAACAAATGTGAGGAAACCCACAGTCAGCTTTTACAGAAAATAATTTAGAGCCAACCTGTGTACCTTCAACTGTAACGATAGACTTCGAAAAGGCTATGCAGAATGCATTCTTTAAGGAATTTCCAAATGTAAAACTCTAGGGGTGTTTTTTTTTCATTTCTGTCAAAGTGTATTCAGTTCAATGCAGGGAAATGGTCTCCAGAGATTATACGAAATAAATTCTGAATTTGCTTTGCGGCTTCGGATGTTGTCAGCCACAGCATTTGTTCAAGTTGAAAAATGACCAAGACATTGGAGACATTATGCAATAATAATACAGCATTTTTCCTGCTGAAGCTCAATATGTAATAGATTATTTTGAGGACACATGGATCGGCCAACCTGGACGGAGAAATATGCAAAGGCCTCCTATCTTTGCTCATGAAATATGGAATGTTTATGATGAGACTTTGCAAAATTTACCCAAAACAAATAATGCAGCAGCATGATGGCATAAGGCTTTCTAGGTCCAAGTTGCTGCTCACCATCCAAATATATGGAAAGTCATTGTCTTAAGAAGGAGCAAAATTTAAATGAGGTTCAAAAAGAAGAATATCTCTGGGAGGGAGCCTGAAACTACAAGAAAGTACTACCATGATGCTGTGTTCCGGTTCAAAAAGACGGGAGTGGAAAATTTCAGCAGTACAAATATTTGTGATGATAGTCGTGGAATAGCACATAACTTTTCTTTTTAAATCTTTTTAATAAAAGGTTTTTCATTTCTCTTTCATTTGTATCTTTTTAGCTTCGACAGCAATCTTATTGTGTCTTTTAAATGTGGAATTTAATTTTTTTACTAACTGCAAAATCTATTATTTAACTTATTGTTAGATAGCCTTTAATTTTTGTTTAAAGTTCAACACCTCCAATGGTTTCGTTTTGTATCTTTTTAGCTTTGCAGGCAATCTTATTGTGTCATTTTTAAATGGGGAATTTTCTTTTGTAACTAACTACAATTTTTTTTATTTTTTTATTGTTAGTTAGTCTCTAAAATAAATTTTACATGCATTATTTTACATATTTTATAACCTTGTAGACGAATTGTATCCATAGATAAATTGCTGTAGATGAATTGTATATGTACAGTATATGAATTGTCATAGACAAATTCACTAGGTACCCTCTTGATAACCTGACTAGCTCTGTATTCTAGTATGGAGTAGAACCTTTCTATATTCTAGCTATTCATATTCATTTTTATATTCACTTTGATTAGAAATCATTCTAGTGTCATTACTTCTCTGACGGTGAATTACCTACATACTTAATTGTCTTTCCTAATTCTTCTGACCTATCATCCTTCAAAAAGCAGATCTATCGTCATCTCCGGGCCTAGTATTCCATATCTCTGGGTCCTCTGTACTTTAACTGCTTTTTCTGCCTGTTGTTTTCTTTTATGTAACATGACCTCATCTCTGCCTTGTCCTTAACCTTTTTCTTTTCCTTCGTCTTGGTGTTTTCTCGTTGCAGAGCTTTTTTTGATTAGGGTAGTTATTTGCCTTTCCCGGTGTCAAAAAAAAAAAAAAAAATAAATAAATAAATACATAAATAATAATAAAAATAATAATAATAATAATAATCTACAGTTAATAAAATTAGCTTAATGAGAGTATGACAGCTTCTGCCAAGTCCCCCAGTAAGTACAACACTAATAAACTGAAAATTCAACCGAAGGCTAGAACTTACTCACTTGTAAAGTTCATAATTTCCAGAAACAACCAACTTCAGCATGAAAAGGAACTCACCCTCTGATCATGGCAAAACTTTCATCAGAGCTGAAGTAAGACGCTCCTGGAATCACAGTTACAGTTTCCTTGCCAGCATTGATAAGATCAGCATCCTGTTCACCTGGGGCTGGGAAGGGACCAAGACCAAGGACACCATTCTCACTCTGAAGTTTAACATTCATGCCTGCAAATACATAATATTAAAAGGAACTTTATAGAAAATATTTGGCTCATACTGCAGACATCCAAAATTAATTAAAGGATACTTGAATGACATATTCTTTAAAACTAAGTAATGCTATGTCTGATATATAATGATAAAGGTTTCCAAGATCTTGAAATAAAGAAACATCTTTTTCCACAAGACTGAATCAATAGTAGAGCGTTCAAAGCACAGAGGCTTAGTCATGCAGAGTTAAATACTGTTGGATAGCCAAGAGGATGATGAAAAACTTACCATCAGGAATATAATTGCTAGCTAACATAGGCATCCCAATACCAAGGTTGGCATACATGCCATCTTTGAACTCCAAAGCAGCCCTTCTCACTATCCTTTCCCTCATGGCCACAGCGGGATTGGAAGCAGCAGCGCTTCCCTTTTTCTCCTTGCGTAAAGTAAGTCGCTGCATAATTGAAGAAAAACTGCATTGACAATGTGTAACAACAGGCTTAGTAACAGAAAACCTTCCTAGCTTTATAAATCTAAATACATTTACTGGTATAAGAGTCTTGGCAACCTTGTTAACCATGTCAAATAACTTTTAAACAGCTATGGCATAAAAAATATAGGATAATGACTTCTCTCATCATCAAATGCTAATACAAAGTATGATCAGAAATTTGTTATGGAGAGCAATATATTAGATTCAGTATAATGTATAATACTAAAATAAAAACAAGTAGTGTACTTTGAAATGAGATGGAACTGCTATGATGCACCAACAACACTACAGCTTCATTCTAACAGCACAGATTTTAAAGTAGATCATCAATCAGTATACAATCATAACAACATTAGAATATTCCCACCGCTACTTATTACACTCTCTACTAACCTCAATTCTCTTTTCATATTTTTCACCTAGTATAATACGATCAACATAGAGAGCTGGAACATGGACACTATCTTCAGGAATTTCGCCAATATCTACAATTTCCTCAACTTCAACAATTGTAGTATTGGCAGCCTTACACATTGGTAGATTAAAGTTTCTAGAAGTTTTCCTGAAAATTAGCAGACTTCAATTTCTAGACATTGTTAAAAACAGCTTTGATGCAGTTCAAAATATAATTTTTTCCTCAGTAAAACAAGTACAGACACTCCCCAAATTACAGACAACTTAGGTTCCAGAAGTCCGTTCGTAAGTAGAATAGTTCATAAGTTGCTCGGGTAAAAAAAAAGTACTGTATGGTTAATACATATGAACTACTTTACAGTGCTTAGGCTAAAGACACTTAACTACTACATATAATAAAGAATACAGTATTTATGAATTTAATTACGATCAAAAGTTTGATATTTTGTAAGTACAGTAAAATACGTATGTTGAATAAGCATCAAAGAGGACTACAGTGATAAACGAGGTTCCTGAACTCTTTGTTTCAGATATCCCTATTGAAAAGAGTGATAGAGGGCATCTTCTCCCAAAGAGTTAATAGCCCTCTTCTCCAGAAATGTTTTCAATGATGAAATAGCTTTGCCTTGGAATGTGAACTGAAGACACATTTCCAGAAAAGTGTCTTCAACAAATATTATTTTGTACTTGGTGTGCCACACCGATGTTTCACCAACATTTGAAATATCCACAGATTCCTTCACTAACATTTAATTTAAATCAAATTTTGGAAAAGCAAAGAGGCAGAGCAAGTACAGAACAATCTTTGCTGAAGACACTTTTCTAGAAAATCATATTGGGACCTCTCTGGTCTTTGTCTTTGGAGGAAGACTCTCTATCACTCTCTTCAATGGGGATATCTGGAACAATGGGTCCTGGAACCTTGTGTAATAATTACAGTCCTCTCTAATGTTTTTGAACTACTACATAAGACATAAAGTATGCAGTATTAATAAATTTTAATATAGTAATAATAATGTAAGTGTACAGTACAGTAATACAGGCACTGATACATGAGTAGATAATGGGTAGGATTTTGTTCGTATCTGTGAATGTCCATAACTTGGTAGTTCGTAATTATATATATATATATATATATATATATATATATATATATATATATATATATATATATATATATATATATATATATATATATATATATATATTATATATATATAAATATATATTATATATATATATATATATATATATATATATATATATATATATATATATATATATATATATATATATATATATATATATATATATATATATATATATATATACTGTACTTTCAATTTCACTACCATCAAATATTGGGACATGACAAACCTTGTGCATAAAAGACAAGTTGAGTCATATGCAACCTCTCTATTTGTGGCCAGAACACTTTTACTCTCAGCATTTCTGATGTAACTCCATTAACATAAATTATACTATCTCTTCAGCAAAATACTTTAGACATTGCAAAAATCACCTCATTTTAAACTCGTGTAAAATAACACATTTCTAGGAAAGCTCATCAGTTCCTCCAAAGCTTCCCTAATCCTCTATAAAAATATTGCAAACTTTTGAAATGATGTGACAATGAGGTCATAATTACCTTAATAATAATGAACTTACAGGGAAACTGTATAAAGTATATATATACAAAATCTATGCAAGTGACGTATGTTCTACCGTAAAATAGTTCTTGACCCTTATGCTGTGTCCTTACTGAAGATACACTTTACAAAAGGCAGCTAAATACCCGTAGCACGTGTCTTCTTTATGTATGCCTAGTGCATAAACTGAAAACATGATAATGTTAAATACTAATAATGTCAGGTACATTCCTCAAAAAACGATAAATCTTACAGAAAGAACTCACCTAAATATAAGATTTCCAGCTTTGTCTGCTTTCCAGGCCTTAATAAGAGAAAAATCACCAGTGATTGCTTCCTCCATTATATAATTCCTGCCATTAAATACACGATGCTCTCTAGGGGCACTCTGGATGTCAACTGCTCCCTTTGCCCCATATCTAAAATGAGAGAAATTGCCAAGTTTGTGCAAATAAAAGAAGAAAATTGTGGTAAAATTTTATTGGTATTGTCATGCAATGATTATCTACTACAATTATTTTCAAAATACTTGGTAAATGACAAATACAACAGAACAATATTGGAAAATACAATATTTTAATTTTAATTTGAAGTTTCTAATGGAGAGGCCTGTATAAAACCGTTTATAAAAAAAAAAAAAAAATTAAACTAAAATCATAGTCTGATACTACACCCTGGCTTCTACCTTTTGTGACAGATAGGATAAGTAGTGAAATAGTCGAGAAACAATTTCAACTCTGTACATCAGGTAATTTTTCCCATTATACCTTATCTTAGGGGACCATCATAGTGTAGTGATAAAATGCTCGACTCGGGAGGAAACAGAACCGCGTTTGAGCCCATGGTAGGATGTTAGGAAGGGCAACGGGCCTGACCTCCCCAGCTTCAAATCCATCTGTGTCCATCCCAAAAATTTGGGTTAATGGTGACACAGAGAATAAAAAAAAAAAATTATGCCGTATCTCACACGCTTCATGATAGCCATTATTATGACAAAAGCACTACATCCACAGGACTTCATTAAAAAGCCTTTCACATATGCAGATACACTTTTCTCAGAAAAGAATTAGCTTTGAAAGCAAACACTAGAAACTAAGCTCTGATCAACTGAACACAGACTGATTCCTGATTCGAAATACAGTACTTACTTAATTGGTGAACCTCCCTCATGGATAAGGGTACCATATCCTGTAGGAGTAAAGAATGCAGGAATACCAGCTCCTCCTGCTCTACATCGTTCAGCTAATGTGCCCTTGTTGACATCAAAAGAGAAAATGAAAGAGCACATAAATAATATACATATTTATCTTCAGGTGGTTACATAATGTAAACAATAACAAAGTATCGTCAGGTACCTAAGACACAATATGTAAATGAATGCTTTTGCTGAGATGACAGATTTAAACAGATATTCCATCACAGCGAACCTTTTGTTGCTTCTGCAGTTAAAGCAGATTTTACTAGAAAGAACAATGATTTTAATTCATGACAAAAGTTACAAAAGCAATACACCATGTAATATCAAAATATGGAGAATTCATTAAATATGTACAAGGTCGCTTACCTGCGGAGTCAACTCTACCTCCAATTCTCCACTCAAGTACTGGCGTTCAAATTCAGCATTTTCACCCACATAAGACGAAATCATACGTTTGATCTGCCTCTGTGCCAAAAGTAAACCCAACCCAAAGTTATCAACACCCGCATTGTTACTCACAACAGTAAGATCATTCACTTTCGACTCTACAAGAGCACTTATCAAGTTCTCAGGAATTCCACAAAGACCAAAACCTGCAAACAAGAATGGCATTAAAAAATTAAAAATAAAATAAAAGATGCAAAACTGTTTTTTCAAGTAACCAATAAATTCCACATTAGAATATTTTTTGTGGAATGCAAATGAGAGACTATCTACTGCCACTTACATCAATACAGATTTTCATTTGTAAATTCATGGTAACAAGGACCTTTTGTAACATACAAATCGTATCTCAATACTGTGTCACAAAACAAAATCTGCAAAAAGAGAGAACATCAAAAGTAAATGATTAGATTGAGTGAAGACAAGTTTCACATTATTTTTAAGATATATTCCTCACCTCCAACTAGTAATTTAGATCCAGGAGATATATCTTTTACGGCTTCGGCAGCCGATCCACAAAACTTTGCATCCCGTACAATACTTGTTGATAATAAACATAAACAGCCCTGTAAAAGGTAAACATATTAAATAAAAAATATTCGGTACTGTTCTGTAAACCACAAATGTTAATTTATTTGATCCTCTAAGTGTCTTGGGGTTCTGTTTGTATGTTATAGCCTGAAACCACAACAAGATTTGGTTTACAATTACAAAAGACAAAAACTGAACTGTACTAACTTAAGTAATGGATACAGAGTTCTGCCAGCTAATAACGATGGCAAACCACTTTCCCAGCATACATTAAATATGGAAAATGTATACAAAATCATATTACAAGACAAATCATAATTCCTGTAAGGTACCAAAAATATACTGTAATTTATTCATATAAACCTAGTTCACTTTTTATGCATGTTTATAATCCACGAAATTGGAATAATGCCCCTAAAAAATAATAGTAGAAAATACGAATTTCACGAATAATGCCCGCCAAAAAAATTTGTATTTTTTTTATTTTAATAAGTGACCGCCTCGGAGGCTCTTCCCTACCATGCTGCCATGTGCTTCAGTGTGTCGTTACCCAGTATAGTGCGTGGATATATCTCGTGTTCTAACTGTGTTTGTGTTACGGTCTGTGTTTTCAGTTCTTTTATATTTAAAGATTATATATTGTACTATCATGGCCAGTAAACGCCCAGGAAAAGACTGTGTAAGTGCTTCTACTCCCAAAAGAGCCAGAAAGCAATAATTCTTGAAATAAAATTGCAAGTGTTGTTTGTTACGATTTGTGTTTTCAGTTATTTTATATTTTGAAGATTATATATTGTACTATCATGGCCAGTTAACGCCCAGGAAAAGACTTCCCTCTACTCTTCTCCTACCGCTTAAGTCAAGTGCTCGCCGCCACCACGCTTGGTCCATACATGTTGGTCACCGTACTATAGAGTGAGTAGAATGTGTTTTACATTTATTTTTGCTATAGTAAGTCAGGCGTTGCATAATGAAATTTTTTTTTTTCTAGTCTTGCATTTAATTATTTTATACGTTTGAAGACAGAGGTTCATTCTCCTCTTCTAATACCGCTTATGTCAAGTGCTCACCGCCACCACGCGCATCCCATACCTGTTGGTCACCGTATATAGAGTGAGTAGAATGTGTTTTATATTTTTTTTTTGCTACAGTAATTCAGGCATTGCATAAAATAAAATAAAATTTAGTTTTCTAGTCTTGCATTTGTTAATTGTTTTTTACGTTTGCAGATAGGGATTCCTTCTCCCCTTCTTATATCGCTTATGTCAAGTGCTCACCGCCACTACACTCATCCCAAGCCTGTTGCTCACCGTATAATAGAGTGAGTAGAATGTGTTATCTTTTTTTTTGTTACAGTATTTCAAGCGTTGCATAAAGTAAATTTTTTTTTAGTTTTTTAGTCTTGCTTTTGTTAATTGTTTTTATTTTATCTTTGATTACGTATGCAGATGGGGTTCATTCTAACGCTTCCCCCTCCTCTTCCACTACCACTGACATCACGTGCTCACCGCCACCATGCTCGGCCCATACCTGTTGCGCACCGTACTAGAGAGTGAGCAGAATGTGTTTTACATTTAGGCATTGCATGATGAAATTTTTTTTTAGTCTTGCTTTGGTTATTTTTTATTTTTATTTTATCTTTGTTTACGTTTGCAGATAGAGGTTCGTTCTCCTGCATCCTCCTCTTCTTCTACTGCTTAAGTTACATGCTCACCGCCACCATGCACGTCCCAGTGTATGCCTGTTGCCCACTGCATAGTCAAGTACAGTATGTTAATTTCTTCCTGTACAGTAAATCTGAATATTTTTTGTACTCTAAAAAATAGATACAGGTCTTTCTGCTTTGTTATGTACTTGTAAAATAAGTTTTACTTATCTTATATCTTTGGCTAGTGTGTCTATGTACGGTTATTCTTCTAAGAACTAGGTGTACTATAAAAAGACTTTAATTACACACACCTAAAACATGGAGGAAGATTCGTTACATTTTATTTTACATTTTGATTGGTAATGATAGTGGGTATAATAATAAGATGAAAGGAAGTTATAAGATTTGGGTACGAGTACTCAGTAATGGCTTCATGATCCTCACCATTCTAGATTTTAAATATATGATATCTTGGGTTCTGGGGAATATAGAACCCAATAATATGTAGGGGTGCTTCAAATTAAATGTCATGGGTAAGGGAGGTATGGCCTCCACACTGGAGACTCACTTCCCTTTAGTATGGTACCAATCATGGTTAAATGCTAGGAACCACAAGATTGAGTTCAATTACTGTTCCTAGCCTTACTTGATAGAAAGTTTAAATAGAGAAATGCATATAATAAAGTTGATGTCCATGCATTTATCGAAGGGGTTTATATGAGTACATCTATGTAAAGTTTTTGTCTTTAAGGAAAAGAGGTTACGCAAAAAATAGCACCACACTCTTTGAACACATGACTATAATATGGCTAGAATTGGGTTAACATACAAACATGGAGCCATGATCAAAACACAGAAATATAGCTTGTTCCTAATAAGCAGTGTACTACACCAATACAATAATGCACAATAGTCACTAGAATTAAAATGCTCAGCTTAAACAGTTTGGCTTAACATTTACGTTTGTGCACCACATACCAACTCTAACTGCTTGCTGATTTGAATTGAAGATTTTTTTTTTCTTATTCAGATAACTGTACATGGAGACGAGCACATGGGCACTCCCAGTGATATTACAGTTGTTATACATTACAATCTATATTTGGTCATGTATAAATCAAATACTGTATTAATAGAATTTGTAATTAATTTTAAATATCATAGCCAGTAATTAAGAATAAAATGTAATGTAATAATTGACTGATGGCAGAAGAGCACTCTGAGATTATTAATTAAGAGTAGTACCTGTATATTATGGTTTACATGTATTAATGGCAGAAGAGCACTCTGCAATTATTGATTAAGAGTAATATATGTAACAATAATTTTCAATAGCCCTTGTTGAGTGCTATCATTTAAGTTAAATCTCAACTTTATCATAGAACCACTCCAGACAATTTGAAGCAGATAAAGAATTACAATTTTCAAGTTGGAAATGTTCAGCTACCTTTACTTCATACCCACCACAGTCTAAGAATACACTAAAAGCACTGATTATCTTCATACTTCGCTCAGCATATAAACATTAAAACAGAGTTAAGCAGATGTTACCCATACTTCCAACACAATTTGACATTTAATATTAAATTTAGCCCCTGTCCTTTAACTGCAGCACATCAAAACGCCTTCACATTTGTCATAAGCCGAGTCCAACATCGGTACTAACCCATACTCCATACCATAACACCCAATATTCCAAAAAGGCTTGATATATTTTAGATTGTCACTTACCCCTACATGTGTTCCAAACCAAAACCTCTGGCCAGTATCAGATCCCTTGTGACCATAACCCAAGAATACACTTTTGACACAGAAAGGGGGTAACACTTTACTTA
The DNA here is from genome assembly GCA_037179515.1 of Halocaridina rubra. Lineage (NCBI taxonomy): Eukaryota > Metazoa > Arthropoda > Malacostraca > Decapoda > Atyidae > Halocaridina > Halocaridina rubra. The sequence goes on from JAXCGZ010015123.1 coordinate 178,364, forward strand.
ACTAATTGTTCTCCTAGTATCTAGTGGGTGTAGACCTCCTAATCTACTTCATGTGCAATCCATTATCCAAATTTATTGATTTTAATATGCAACATTCCTATGGTAGTTTACAGTTTAGCAGACCATGCCGCTCTATGACCTCATCCCTCCACTCAGGTAAGTAGTTCGACTGAAGGTTAGGTAAGTAGTTTTAGTTAGGATACTAAGATAGGGGGGTCCCAAGGGGGGGGGAAGCCCTCCCCGACTAAGAGGTTAGGTAAGTTTTTTTTTAGTTAGGATAGTAAAAAATTGTTTCGTTTGCCTATTTTCACCGTTTTTGTTGTGTGTTCATCCGCCAGTTCTCTAGTCAGAGCCTATCGCCATCTATTGGTAGGTTTTGAACATTGGTATGGCCCGCTAAACTGTAGGTGTTCCCATTCCTATAAGTGCTGCGTGGAGATACCAACAATATCAAAACTAACCAATATCTGATTGGCCAACTTTTTTCGCCAGTGATATACATGACATATTTGTATCTCTTTAAAAACTGTTTATACATAATGTTCACATTTTAAATATCTTTGTTATTATTGAGTTATTACACGAGGTTAAGTTAGGTTTATTTGGTATTAAATATTGAGAGTAGTTACAGTACTGGCTTTGGCTTTTCATTTTCATCAAATGAAAATAAATTCACCTTCACCCTCCAGACAAATATTCGAAAGCGGTTATGGATTCGGTTTTACGTCACGGACTCCCTTTTCAAGTAAGGGCTAGGACGGTTGCCTTCTTACGAAGGACTTGTTTTGGCAGATGTAATCGCTACCCTGAGTGTATGCCCTTACTAACCTCAGTAATGGAGAAATATTTACCATTACGTCCAAATATGCGTTATTTCAAGACACTTATGAATATACCGTACAAACATTGCCTCAAGGTCAACACCAAAAATAAAGGCGTGGGCGGTGTACAGGTTAAGACATTACCGCAAAATAAATATTTTCCTTCAAAGTTCGTGAAGAGTTAATATAATGGGTCTGATTCCACCCAATGACACGGACTAAAATAACACTTAAAACAGACACACATTCATTCGTCAAGACGAAATCTATCTCTCCGGCAAACAACCGTACAAAAACATACCCTAATTAGGCGTTATCGAAATAATGATATTATTTGTTAATCACGTCAATGGATAACCCAGTACCATGGAATAGCTAATCGCTAAACATACCTTAGTTATTCGATTTTTAAGAGGGACATTTTGCAGTAAATTGGACGACGAAAGGATTTTTTTCACCAAGAGCGCCATTGTTGTGCCAACTTCATAGAGATCAAAGAATGGTGTCGTAGCTAGAGTGCAAGTGCTTACAGGCAGCTTGCAGAGGAAATCTTTTATATCAGTTTCTTTTCCGCATTATATATTACAATATAGGGGGGTTTACACGGTCAAACAGTTCGTCGAACGCGGTTTGACAGACAAGTGTTTGAAGTGATGTTCGAACGTGTGAACGGGGTATTTGGTTGTCGAACACGGAACATGTTCGACAACCAAATACCCCGTTCACACGTTCGAACATCACTTCAAACACTTGTCTGTCAAACCGCGTTCGACGAACCGTTTGACCGTGTAAACCCCCTTAAGACTCCTTGAATGGATTTGGACACAAACGGTTTAAAATTGATGGATTAAGACAGGATGGCTCTGTAATGAAGTTGCAACTCGAGTTGTCGGGATAGTCACTTCATATCTAGTGAACTGGAATCCATTAAACGTAAAAATTCCTCATTAAGAATAATAATAAATAAAAAGAAAAAAAAAACAGAATATTATTTCTTATATGAAAAAGTAAATAAAATTCAGGATATGTTTAGCCATTTCTGTAGAGTTTCATGCTTGTTACGAGAGAATATACAAAGTCTTTCCTGATAAGGAATCTCCTAATGTAGCCTCAAGCGGAAAAAAAGTGGAATTTAGATTAAAATAATATTTCCCATTAATGTATAATCCCATTTTTTTTGTTCTACTGATTTGAAAGTGATTTGTCATTAGCGATATCTGATATATCTTATAGAACTGTCCTTAGACCCTGACAACGTTCTGGCAAACACAATTTTATTATCACATGCAAAAGTCCAAAAGAATATTTTTAAGCATCGTTATAGTCCTAATTCCAAGTGAAAATGTAGTTTGTTTTATCCTTTTCATTATTCAAAAGGTATTTCATGCTGATCAACAGATATTATTGTCAATGTTAATTTTTGAATATTAGAACCATGTCGCATTATTTACAGAATTAAATTTATATAATTTATTTTCTTTATAACTGTAAGTTTGTGTGAACATTTACAGGCAGTCTCTCTCTCTCTCTCTCTCTCTCTCTCTCTCTCTCTCTCTCTCTCTCTCTCTCTCTCTCTCTCTCTCTCTCTCTCTCTCTATATATATATATATATATATATATATATATATATATATATATATATATATATATATATACATACATATATATATATATATATATATATATATATATATATATATATATATATATATATATCATACATACATATATACATACACACACACACACACACACACACACTATATATATATATATATATATATATATATATATATATATATATATATATATATATATATATATATATATATATATATATATATATATATATATATATATATATATATATATATATATATATATATATATATATATATATATATATTAGGTAATCACACACACACACACACACACACATATATATATATATATATATATATATATATATATATATATATATATATATATATATATATATATATATATATATATATATATATATATATATATATATATATATACATATATATATATATATATATATATATATATATATATATATATATATATATATATATATATATATATAGATAGATAGATAGATAGATAGATAGATAGATAGATAGATAGATAGACAGATAGATAGATAGATAGATAGGTATATCTACACTGGTCCTCTTATTGCTGTTAATGCCTTATTTTCAAAAACTTCCAACTTTTTCTCAGCCTCTTTAGTTACTGCTCATGAGCCGCAGGTGCCCATATTGATAGGTCTTATAATTATGTTGTTGACCCTGAATTTTGTCTTATGCAATATTGATCTTCTCTTGAGGTTGTTGTTGTCTTTAAACTGAACAAGCATCTGTTAGTGGCTCCGAGTCTTTCATCAATTCCTCATTCATATTACACTCTTTTGCAAGTGTCATTCCCAGATATCTAAAGATTTCTACCATTTCGTTTTCCATTCAGTCAGTTCTTCTAGCTATCTCCAATATTTTTATTCCTCATTTATTATCAGCCCCATTCTTTCTGTTGCTTCCCTAAACACATTTTATTTAGCCTTTCAGTATGTCTTAAATCCTCTGTTATTATATCAATATCCTCTACAAAACCTAGACAGTTGACCGTCACTTCTCTAAACTTATCCCCATCAGCCTATTTGTAACTGATCTTGGCACTCTTTTCGTCATAAAATTAAACAAGATGGGATATTGAATACACTTCTCTTTCAAACCTGTTTTAATTTCTGCTGGTGGTGACACTGTTTTCCCTACCTATTTCAGCACGAAATGCTTTTACAGCAGGCCTAAGTGACACTGACAAGTTTATCTGGTTTACCCATTTCCCTAATAACGCTCCGCATTGACTGTTGATGTGTGCTATCATATGCAGGCTTGAAATCAACAAATATATGCACTTAGTAATGGCATCCATCGCATCCCTATAGTTCTTCGAATACCTGATCTGTGGTGCATACTTGGTCAGTTGTTGTTTTTCATTTCCTGAAGCCAGCGTGATATTCCCCAGTGATAGATGGAAGGGAACAGAGGGTTAGAGTAAGACACTCAGTGTCTGAACGGAAAAGAGTTAGTAGTGGAGTTCCACAGGGTTCAGTTTTAGGGCCACTTTTGTTCCTTGTATATGTAAATGACCTACCAGAGTCTGTAAATTCATTTATGAATATGTTTGCAAATGATGCAAAGATTGTGAAGAAAGTAAGAAACGAGAACAATGGTAGAGAACTTCAAGAAAATCTAAATGAGTGGTCAGAAAAGTGCTTAATGAAATTCAATACTTCAAAATGTATGGTAATGAGAATGAGTACAAGTGCAAGAAGGCCCCAGCTTGACTACTAAGTGGCAGGAGTAAAACTTCAAGAGACAAAAAATGAGAGAGATCTAGGAGTAAACATACTGGCAGATTTGTCTCCAAAAATGCATATAAATGGCATAGAAAGGGCAGCATATGCTTTCTTAGCAAATGTAAGGGTAGCCTTCAGGCACATGGACAAGGAAATGTTCAGAAATATTTATGTAATCTATGTGAGGCCAAAACTTGAACATGCAGTCCCCTTTTGGAATCCGCCCTTGAAAAAGCAAGTAGTTAAGCCACGAAACTGGTGCCAGATATACGCAATCTCAGTTATGAGGAGAAGCTGAGGGAAATAGACTTACTATCACTCGAAGCTAGAAGATTGAGGGGGGATATGGTGACAGTCTATAAATTTCTTCATGGTTATAACAGAGTGGATAAGAATCGATATTTTGATATGGCTGGCACTAGAACTAGAGGTCATAGTTTGAAACTTCTTAAGAACACTTCTTTTCAGGATGTAAGGAAGTACTGTTTTAGTGTAAGAGTAGTTGATAATTGGAATTGGCTAAGCGAGGAAGTAGTTAATGCTAACTCAATCCATAGTTTTAAGGACAAGTTTGATAAGTATCACTGAGTAGAAAATGGAATCGATCAGGAAACGGGAAGTTACGAGCTTGGGACTCTTTCCCGTAAGCACAATTAGGTAATTACATAAGAACCATAATTCCCCTTATGAGGGTGTTGGTCGGGCCAATACAATACAGAGACTCTTTGTGAGAGAAAAACACAATGAGGGGGGATCACCACTCTAATAGTTCCGGGTCTTGTCATCAATTCCAGGCAAAGGAAAGAAGTAAATAAAGAGTAAGAGAGAGAAGTATAACTATGGGACGAACAAGTTTGATAAGTATTAATAAGTACAAAATGGAACCGACCAGGAGACGGGAAGTTACGAGCTTGGAGCTTTTCCCGTAAGCACATTTAAGTAATTATATATATATATATATATATATATATATATATATATATATATATATATATATATATATATATATATATATATATATATATATATATATATATATATACATAGAAAAAAATAATAACTGCAACTTTAAAATTGCTCTTCTTTTCTCTGGAATAATTTGAGCTGTACTGTATTAAATATGTATCAAAATGTAATTTGGTTGAAAATCTTCGATGTCACTGCTACCGAATTAAATAATCATTATGTCCAATCTTCAAGAAGGATGTTAGTAGCTAAAATACCTTCCTGATCAATCCTCCCCCTTAATGAAATGATTCTCTTTCAGTATAAGAAAAAATACTTTTAGAGAAAGAGAAATATATATATATATATATATATATATATATATATATATATATATATATATATATATATATATATATATATATATATATATATATATATATATATATATATATATATATATATATATATATATATATATATATACCAAGCTGCCATATTCAGTGATACACTTGATACCAAAAGAAAGAACTAAAATGTTGAGGAACAATATTTTTTTTATTAGCATTTGTTATAATATTCAGATAAATTTGTCATACACATTATAGTTGATAGAGAGGTTCTCTGCTGAACGCTTTCCTTTATAAAATACATTGTTCAGCACATGGAAGTAAATCAAAGTACATACACCCCAAGCAGATGGGGAATAGGACTGTAAATAAATAGATCTTTAATGATGTTTTTGTGCTTATTACATGGAATGAGGCTGGGCAGTGACAAAATCACAATATATATATATATATATATATATATATATATATATATATATATATATATATATATATATATATATATATATATATATATATATATATATATATATTAAATACTGTACAGTATATATGTAATTAGTCAGATGAACATATGAATTTCTTACTTTGAGTGTAATATGAATTAGTAGTCTATTTAAACTTTTATTTTTTTTTCCAGAAAGCACCCTGCCAACAGCAAACTTGCATAAAAAATGGCCTAATCTTATATCCGAAATGAGTTATTGAAATTTGTGTTAATATTTACCTCCATCTATCATCTTTGGCTTGTCATGGGTTTTTAGCTTGGTAGTCAACAGAAATTATCATAAAATAGGATGAATTCAGCTGATACTTAATGGTACGGCTATAAATGACATTTTTGTTTTCAATAAAAATTCGCATTGATGCACAAGTTTACAAATAGAATATCGCTCTGCACATCGTGATTACATTCATACATTATGGTTTCTTTTAATCTGTATTTGTAACAATAATACTGAAGTGGTCAAACTTCTTTTCCACATATAAAAGAGGGTTCAATATACTACAGAGTACAGAGTACTTCTGAACAAAGAGAGGAGAGAGTATTAATTAATTTCCTAGTGAGTATATATATAGATTGCTTAAATCGTCGCTGATATGGAGTTCTGAAAGAAGTCTTAAAAAGTCGAGTGCATAATTCATTCCATCCTAATTTGAGACACAAGTCGTTGGTATTGTGGACCAAAGGCAATGAACTTGAGCAATTCTGTTTGCATTTATTTAAGGCACTGAAATAAATGAGGTTGTTAAATGCAGGTGACTTGTACTAGGCCTTGTGCTTGTCTGCAGCCATCTTCTTCTTGAAGATATTCCAACCGGCAAACGTTGGAAGGATAGGAACAAACCTAGTCCAAGACACGCTGTAAGAAAAAGAAATTATTAATCTCTGTTATATGCAAGAATTTTGGTATAGTTTGCTTGTAGAGCATCAATATATTTATTTGGTCGAGTATTCTTTACAGGTATATTAAATCAGATTTGAATACAAACAAGCTGAAATTGCCTATCATAATTTAAGGAGTTAAGGACATTTTTTTTATTATTTTTGACAGCGTTAGCTAAAAATAGTAGCCAAGAACAAATACAACTAATGTTAGAGTGCGTCCCTCTCTCGTACAGTGGTAACGCGCTGGCTTCGCATTCACGAGGTCGAAAGATCGGTCCCCGTCCAAGACCGAGAGTTTAAGCTGTTTACTGGCAGGAACTGCTGTGGTTGGACATCACAGTGGGGGGTTGGGGCTTGCCCTGGCTGACGAATACCCATTGTATTGAAATGGAAATAAAGGTTAAATTTAAAAAATTTAAATCTTGATAGCTTCCATCCCAAAGGGTAGATCATAGCATGATTGGTCTACGGCTATGACTCTTCCTTCTTCTTCTCTGCTGGGTTTAAGCTGAGCTTTCCATTGCACCATTCCTCTCTCCTCTTCAGTCCCTTTATATATTACAGAGATAAACATATGTTAAAATAAGTAAATAAAAATATTATGAAAATCTTAGTTTTTCATGTCTAAGAATCATCATTGATATGACAACGAATAAACTATGTTTTGAATATGATTTATTTTTCATGTCTAAGAATCCTCATTGATATGACAACGAATAAACTATGTTTTGAATATGATTTATTTTTCATGTCTAAGAATCATCATTGATATAACAACGAATAAAAAATGTTTTAAATATGATTTATTAACAATTAAAGTAATATATGTATTGGTGCAAAATTCACTGGCATTCACATGTCCTGCAAACATGCATAGGCAATATTTTGCCTTTGGAATCTTTTGGGTAGAGGACGTTGCAAGTCAAGGATGTCATAGATTAAAAAGAGTCTGGGAGTTAGGAAATCATAAAAAAATGATTGTACTAACTATGGATTTGGAAGGTAAATACTGCCAAGGTAATATTGAAGAGCTACATAAATCTAATTTGTATGATCTGCCTCTAGTATAATAAACTTAGTGATATATGACTTACCAGGAATAGTATTGTCAAGGAAAAATCCAAGTACACCACCAACAAACATCGACGTTCGCAGCAAAACTGACAGAACCTGGTTCAATATTGGATAAGCAGTGTTTATGATAAACTTATTTTCAGGTTTCTGCATCCACTGTAGAAGAAAGAAAAATCGACATAAGCACTCTGATAGGAGGGCTAAAACCGCAAACTTTAATGAACAAACTTTTTTTTTCCGCTTTGACTATACCATACTGGATATGTTAATGCTAATACCAATACAAAAGATAATTCTAGTTGATTCCTCAAATAGACAAAGAGTGTAAAAAAACACTTAAAGGGAATAGAAATAATTTTTTTAATACTATATCCATTGGTAAAATTCTGCAATGTTAATAATCGAAGTCTTTTTGTGCTTAAGAAAGAAAAGCAATATCATTGTCTCAGCATATAAATTGGCATCTGGGCAAATATAAGAGGTCTTTGACACAAATATTTTCTTGCTAAACACTGATATGCTTACCATTGGCAGTGCCATTCCAAAAAAGAGGGAGAAACCCAGAACAAACAGGTTCCTTGATGAATTCAGATCAATGTACTGAACGGTTGATATTCCAACAGATGTAATCATGGCAAACACAACACAGAAGATGCCACCAATGATAGGTTCAGGTATAGTGATAAAAAGAGCTCCCACTTTACCCACCAGGCCGCATAACAACATGATTATAGCACTGTACTGAACCACCCTTCTGCTCCCTACCTAATTATAAAAAAAGACAAATAAACAAATGAGTAAAATATATAAATACTGTAATAATATGTGTTCTATTAGTGACTGGATAAATATCAGTGTCGGCCATCTTAAAGAAACACACTGAGTCGCAACATTTCAATCATTGGTTCTTGCTTTAGTGATTATCATGTACATTACTCTGAGTTCTGTACATAATGCTTCTTAAGAACAGTTCAAAAGGTCCTCCTAATATTTTCTACCATAAAGTTTTTTTTTTAATGTCAGAATACTTGAGTACTCCATGATAGGCTGTTATGTAACACCTACATAGTGCTTAATGACTCACTTTGGTTACACCAATGGCTCCTACATTCTGTGAATAAGAAGTCGTACCAGAACCAGTTCCCCACAGTCCTGCGAACATTGTGCCAAGGCCTTCTATCCATATTCCACGGTTGACAGCATGCTTTGGTGGTGCTGGGGCACCTACAAAGTAAAGGAAGATGAGTATAAGTATTTCACTTACATAAAAGGAGCAAATAAACCCATTTACCTGTTTTTATTAGTACAGTATTTGTTTTTAGAGCTATTCTGATTACTCATATAATAATTCTTATTTCAATTGCAAGGTTTCTGTAAATCTGTAAATAAAATAAAAATAATTGACTCTGGACTCCATAAAGGGTAGACTTATTCACGTTTAATCTTTAACTACCTGTTATCAGATAACTGCATTATCTTTTACCCATAATGGTAATAAGCTCTGAGAGACCTCTAGAACTATGCAACAAAAGACTCATTACTATGGAAATGGTATTGGGCCTGTTGTTTTTGTTTTGTGGGGAGTGACTGGATTACAAGAGATGATGGTCAAGAATGGGATATCTGTTAAGCAACCAGCCTCATTACATAACTCCATCTATACGGGTTTAATCAACTGAGAGAAAATCTATTAAATCTATTAGATTTTTCATCTTTCCACTTGTTTTCGCCAGATAGACAATTTAAAAAAATTGCTAATTACAGAAAAAACTTATTACAGTATGCTTGATATAAATTAATAATGTAATCGAATTTCCGAATATCTAATACTTGAAGTTTTTACAGGAAACTGTCCACAAAATTTTTATGCTTATGTATTGATAAACCTGTATATCTTACATCAGTAACGCATGATTAGCTTAAAATATATATAGAGAGTGGCTAAGAAGAAGGTGAACATCCTTTACTTAATATTCGATTATCCCCTATGTTTATCTACACGGGTGTTCTTCATCTTAATGTGAAATTTATTACTAATGTTCTACTTTAGTAGCATTAGTATCATTGTTATTATTATTATTATTATTATTATTATTATTATTATTATTATTATTATTATTATTATTATTATTATTATCATTATTACTATTATTATTATTATTATTATTATTGTTATTATTATTATTATTATTATTATTATTATTATTATTATTATTATTATTATTATTATTATTATTATTATTATTATTATTGTTATTATTATTATTATTATCATAATTATTATTATTATCATTATTATTATTATTATTAATTATTATTATTATTATTATTATTATTATTATTATTAATATTATTATTATTATTATTATTATTATTATTATTATTATTATTATTATTATTGTTATTATTATTATTATTATTATTATTATTATTTATGTTGTTATTCTATTACTGTGATGTATAAGCTTTTCTTAGTTATATGATTATTCATTGTAAATTGATAATTTTCATACATATCTGTTGACTCAAGATAATCTTAATTTTCTAGGAAAGCTATATTTCTGTTCACTGTAAGTGTATGTACCATCCATCCTCTTACTTATTTGCTCATTTAAGTGGCAACTTATAAGTGTACTCTTAGTTTTGTTATAGAATAGCCTTTGTAACAAAATGGATATAAATGTCTGTTTATTTGTTTACGCCCTGTGAAAACCTAATATCTCACTGTCAACACAATAAATGAAAACCTTTCCAACGTATTTGTAATATATGTGCATGATATGGACGCATCTAAAGAGAGAAGTGTCTGGAACATCTTTAAAATTTATTATCCTTAAAAAGCTAAACAGACGATCAATATTACTGCCAGTATTTCCATGTACTGTCATTATTACTGTCGGTGTGTCCATCATATGGACGTAGTAGTTCACACCAATAGAATAGTGTCAGTATTTTTACTTACAGTAATAATGATCGTCTGTACCCCCCTTAAGGGGGGTACAGACGATCATTATTACTGTCAGTAAAAATGACTGACACTATTCTATTGGTGTGAACTACTACGTCCATAGGGGGGTACAGACGATCATTATTACTGTCAGTAAAAATGACTGACACTATTCTATTGGTGTGAACTACTACGTCCATATGATGGACACACCGTCAGTAATAATGACAGTACAGGGAAATACTGTCAGTAATATTGATCGTCTGTTTAGCCCTTTATCCATAAGATCGTACTCATGTAGTTACATACCAGATAGTCTGGCGCAGGCAAAATAGTCTCCTACGCTCTCTACAATACTGGCAAGCACACCCGCCATCATGCCCATCACGCCGGCAACGCTTACTGTTGGAAGACCCCACTGACCTGAAACGAGAAAATGTAAGGTCATGTCATCATGCCGTATTACGTAACATTATCTATTAATTTGCAATAATATGCAATATGAATATGTAACGTCAAATATAATGCACAATGCTTTATTATGTTGGACAAATATCTTTATTTAATATTATATATTATTTTCATGTAAGGTTATTTAGCATATATTAGTTTCGCGTAAGGTTATTTAGTATATATTGGTTTCATGTCATGTCAGAGAGTATGTATCATTTCCATCTAAGGTCAAGCATAATTATTGTTATTATTATTATTATTATTATTATTATTAT
>JAXCGZ010015123.1:200000-212500 GCA_037179515.1 Halocaridina rubra
TCTCATTCTAACGTGACTTCGCAAGAAGGCAACCATCCTAGCCCTTGGTTGAAAAGGGAGTCCTTGACGTAAAACCGGAACGTCTCGTTCTAACGTGGCTCTGGTGAAAAGGTAATATTCAAACCCAGTAGAGAAGCCAAGTGAATAACAATATTTACTGGTGGTTGAACAGTTACTCACTGAAATACGATGGAGATGGCATATCGCATTTCTTACTGAGTAATATATGAGGAATATGCGTAACATATGAGGAAAATGCGTTCTTATTATACCTTACGCCAAAAGAAGTTTGCATGAGGGTGACAACGCCACTGACGAAAATAATGGTGGAAGTAATGGCTCCCCTTGCGGGATCGGAGGCTGCCATACACATCATCGGCGTCAGGAGGTAAGGAATACTGACAGTAGATTCAACCATCATGAGATAGTGCTGGGAATAAATCACAGATGAAAATTATTGAGATAAAATATGACAGTTTTTTATTTATTTTTTTTTTTTTGGCCATATCGGGAAGTGTTTGACTGCATCACAGGTTGTAGTGTTTTATAAAATATTCATATGGCATGAAATCTAATTGGGTTCATTCACAAATTTCTTTTAAGAAATAATGAATGAAAAACGCTAACTACACCTTAATTTACTAGCAAATACAAACAAGATATATATATATATATATATATATATATATATATATATATATATATATATATATATATATATATATATATATATATATATATATATATATGGTCAGGAAACCCATCACTGAAACAACATATAGAAAAAATAACGCTATATTTCGTGTCCTAACTGGACCCCTTCTTAAGTACAAGTCTTTGTTATTTTACACTCACTTGCACTTGAGAAGGGGTCCAGTTAGGACCCGAAATATAGCGTTATTTTTTATATGTGTTGTGTCACTGATGGGCTTCCTTACTATTTAGTAGTGTATGCTAACAGATTTGTGCTTAAAAAATGCGCAAACACAATATCAGTGGCACTAAGTATCATATTTAAGGAGTCACTGGAGTCGGGGGAGATTCCAAGATGCTGGAAACAAGCAAATGTGATACCTATCTTCAAAAAGGGAAGGAGGGATACGGCTCTGAACTATAGACCAGTTTCCTTGACCAGCATAGTTTGCAAACTTATGGAGAAACTACTAAGGAAACATATCTCTCTTCACTTGGAATCCTTCAACTTTTTGTCAGTGAGGCAACATGGCTTCAGAGAAGGTAGATCAACAGTAACAAAGTTATTAGAATTTTATGATGAGGTAAGCCAAATCCTACAGGAAAGAGAGGGCTGGGCAGATTGCATATTCCTAGACTTCCAGAAAGCGTTTGACACTGTTCCACATGGGAGACTTATTAGGAAGCTTCACTCAATGGCTAGAATAGGTGGAAATGTTTTGGAATGGATAAAAACTTACTTAGAAGGAAGGGAACAGAGGGTTAGAGTAAGACACTCAGTGTCTGAATGGAGAAGAGTTAGTAGTGGAGTTCCACAGGGTTCAGTTTTAGGGCCACTTTTGTTCCTTGTATATATAAATGACCTACCAGAGTCTGTAAATTCATTCATGAATATGTTTGCAGATGATGCAAAGATTGTGAAGAAAGTAAAAAACGAGAACAATGGTAGAGAACTTCAGGAGGATCTAAATAATCTGCATGAGTGGTCAGAAAAGTGGCTAATGAAATTCAATACTTCAAAATGTAAGGTAATGAGAATGGGTACAAGTGCAAGAAGGCCCAAGCTTGACTACTCGGTGGCTGGAGTACAACTTCAAGAGACAGAAAATGAGAGAGATCTAGGAGTAAACATACTGGCAGATTTGTCTCCAGAAATACATATAAATGGCGTAGTAAGGGCAGCATATGCATTCTTATCAAATGTAAGGGTAGCCTTCAGGCACATGGACAAGGAAATGTTCAGAAATATTTATGTAACCTATGTGAGGCCAAAACTCGAATATGCAGCCCCCTTTTGGAATCCGCACTTGAAAAAGCACATAGCTAAGCTTCAAAAAGTTCAAAGACATGCCACGAAACTGGTGCCAGAAATACGCAATCTCGGTTATGATGAGAGGCTGAGGGAATTAGACTTGCCATCACTCGAAGCTAGAAGAGTAAGGGGGGATATGGTGACAGTCTTTAAATTCCTTCATGGTTATGATAGAGTGGATAGGGATCGATATTTCGATATGGCTGGCTCTAGAACTAGAGGTCATAGTTTGAAGCTTCGGAAGAAAACTTGTTTGCAGGATGTAAGGAAATACTTTTTCAGTGTAAGAGTAGTTGATAATTGGAATTGGCTAAGCGAGGAGGTAGTTAATGCTATCTCAATCCATAGTTTTAAGGACAGGTACGATAAGTATCACTAAGTCTAAAATGGAACCGATCAGGAGACGGGAAGATACGAGCTTTGGGCTCTTTCCCGTAAACACAATTAGGTAATCACAATTAGGTAATCACACACACACACGAAACTGGTGCCAGAAATACGCAATCTCAGTTATGATGAGAGGCTGAGGGAATTAGACTTACCATCACTCGAAGCTAGAAGAGTGAGGGGGGATATGGTGACAGTCTTTAAATTCCTTCATGGTTATGATAGAGTGGATAGGGATCGATTTTTTGATATGGCAGGCTCTAGAACTAGAGGTCATAGTTTGAAGCTTCATAAGAAAACTTCTTTGCAGGATGTAAGGAAATACTTTTTCAGTGTAAGAGTAGTTGATAATTGGAATTGGCTAAGCGAGGAGGTAGTTAATGCTATCTCAATCCATAGTTTTAAGGACAGGTATGATAAGTATCACTAAGTCTAAAATGGAACCGATCAGGAGACGGGAAGATACGAGCTTTGGGCTCTTTCCCGTAAACACAATTAGGTAATCACAATTAGGTAATCACACACACCCACCCACCCAAACACACACACACACACACCACACACACACACACACACACACACACACACACACACACACACAGTCCTATTTTCTTCATTTTTTTTGCTTTTCTTTTAGCTTTCTCGTTTGCTACTTTGTTATTTTGTATATATATTGAGTTAAATGTAAAGTCTAAATCCCGTGATAACATATCTTGGTTAGCAAGTCAGTTTATCAGTTAGGAAGAATATATGACAGAAACAGGTGGGTGCCACCTCGAACACAAATTCGAATTTTTCCTTCAGGTCTGACTTTTGTTTTTCTCTTTCTTTTTATACTTAAATTACCGTGGTCAAGTTTTTAAGTTAAGATGTGTGTTACCAGAAAGGAGACAAACTGAGTCACTAAATAGCACTTATATGGAGATATAAAAATTCTGTGTGAAGGTAAATTAGAAGTTTTTCTCTTTTTTTTTTTTTTTTTTTTTCTGTGAGAGGGAGAACATAAAAATGAAGCCATCTCTGTCCCAAACCTCTCCCACCCATGGGTCGGGAGAAGGGGTAGTCATCAGAGGACTTAAACAGAGAATCAAGAAGTTAGAGGAAATGGTTACAAACCTTGATGATAAAATTCGGAATATGGATGGAGAAATGAAAGAGAATGAAACACTCAGAGAACAAATAAGATCTTTGGAGGAAGCAAATAAAGCACAAGGGCAGGAGAGAAAGGAACTAGAAAAAAGAATAAAGAAGCTGGAAGGGGAAAAGAGTCAACTAGAATCTAGAATTTCTAAACAAGAAGATAAAAACAAACAGCTAAATGACAACCTAAAGGAATTAGATGTTAGTTCACTGCTATCTTCTGAGAGAGACGAGATTGCTGCTTGGAATGTTCAGATTAAGGAAAACATTGAACAGTTCAGAAAAGAGTTCCAGGAGCTGAATATGGAAAATGATGCCATGAAAACGTCCTTTGCTGATGCACTAAAGGGGAATGTGGCAGTAAAAGAGGCTGTAAAGGTGGTGGCACTGGAAAACATACAAACAGTTGACTCTAAAGAGACAGTAATCGAAAAAATGAAAGACGTTGTGATGGAAAGGGCAAACCCACTCATCAGACAGGCACTTGATAAGGAGAAGACAGTGGTAATCTCAGGCATAAGTGAATCCCAGGAGCCAACATGGCAGGGGAGACTTGAAGAAAATAAAGCTAGGGTTGTAGACCTGATAAGAAAGCTTGGAGTAGTATGTGGTCCTGAGGATATTGTAAACATACACCAACTAGGTAAATATTCGAGGGAAGGAAAGCCGAGACCAACAAAAGTAACCTTTGAGAGAGGGGAGACATGTAGGGAAATATTGTTGAGAAAAAAAAGTCTAAAAGACCTTCAAGAATGCAAAGAAGTGTTCATTAGACGATACAGAACACAGGAAGAGATGGGAAAGATCAAAAACTTGTTGCAAGAGGCAAGAAGGTTAAATGATGAAAGAAATGAAGAAGAGAAGAAAAATTTTCGTTACGGAATACTTCCAGACAAAGGGGAGATAAAGAAGATAATGACAGAAGATCAGGGGATGGGGCCTCATTAAGATTGTTATACACAAATGCTGATGGATTAGCTGGTAAGGCAGTAGAATTAAAAGACAGGATTCACAACAGTAAGGCAGATATAGTAGCAATTACAGAGACTAAGTTGAGTGAGGACATAAACAGTGTCACAGCTTTTCCTAAGGGCTTCAGAATACTAAGGGTCGAAAGATCTGAGAGGACTGGTGGAGGGATAGCACTGCTCATAAGTGAGAGGATTCAAGTTGAAGAAATAAACTTGGCTATAGAAAGTGAGTTCAGGGAATTTCTTGTTGCTCGCATAAATACTGGGTCAGAGAGCATTATAATAACTGTTGTATACAACCCACCAAGGAACCAAAATAGGCTTGAAATTTATGAGGAAAGTCATATAGGTACGATTGAAGTCATAAACTCAGTTGTTAACATGGCGCGGGAGAAAAAATGTAGGATTTTGATTATGGGAGACTTTAATCATAAAGAGATAGATTGGATAAATCTTGACCCACACAGTGGTGAGGACTCCTTTGGGGCAAGATTCCTAGATTGCGTACAAGGGAATTTCCTACACCAACATGTAATGGAACCAACAAGAGCCAGGGGTGGGGATGAGCCATCACTACTTGATCTGGTGTTCACAGATAATGTGTTGGATATTGAAAATATTGAGTATGAACCACCAATTGGAAAGAGTGACCACTGTGTGTTGTTGATGGAGTATATCATTGAAGACATTCTTCCTGAGAGTAGAGGCACTGAGGACATGAGGAGGAACTATCAGAAAGGAGATTACATCAAAATGAATGAGCTTTTTGCAGTTATTGACTGGAGAACCTTATTTTACAACAAATCTGTACAAGAAATGTATGACATCTTTTGTGAGAAATATGGGAAGATAGTAGATTGCTGCATACCTGTCACCAAAGTAGGTGTAATTCATGCCAGAGAGAAATGGTTCGATAATGGGTGTAAAAGAGCTAAGGAGTGGAGAGACAAATGCTGGAAAAGGTATAGGAGGAGAAAAAACATAAATGCCTGGCAAACCTACAAAAGAGCAAGAAATGACTACCTAAGTAAAAGGAGAGAGGCAGAGAAAGATTATGAGAGGGACATCACCAGGAAGGCTAAAGAAAATCCCAAGCTTTTCCACAGCTTTATCAGAGGAAAACTGAAGGTAAAAGAACAGGTTTTAAGGCTAAAGAAAGCGGATGGAAGCATCACTGAGACGGACGAAGAGATCTGCAAAGAATTGAACAAGGAGTTTCAGTCAGTATTTACAGTAGAAAATACCCCACCCCCTCAGATTGCAGTGATAGAAGCTCAAGGGCCGGTATTAGAGAACATCAACCTTACAGCCACAGAGGTATGCAAAGCGCTGATGGATTTAGATGTTCATAAAGCTACAGGTCCTGATGACATATCCCCTCATGTGCTTAAAAAATGCGCAAACACAATATCAGTGGCACTAAGTATCATATTTAAGGAGTCATTGGAGTCGGGGGAGATTCCAAGATGCTGGAAACAAGCAAATGTGATACCTATCTTCAAAAAGGGAAGGAGGGATACGGCTCTGAACTATAGACCAGTTTCCTTGACCAGCATAGTTTGCAAACTTATGGAGAAACTACTAAGGAAACATATCTCTCTTCACTTGGAATCCTTCAACTTTTTGTCAGTGAGGCAACATGGCTTCAGAGAAGGAAGATCAACAGTAACAAACTTATTAGAATTTTATGATGAGGTAAGCCGAATCTTACAGGAAAGAGAGGGCTGGGCAGATTGCATATTCCTAGACTTCCAGAAAGCGTTTGACACTGTTCCACATGGGAGACTTATTAAGAAGCTGCAATCAATGGCTAGAATAGGTGGAAATGTCTTGGAATGGATAAAAACTTACTTAGAAGGAAGGGAACAGAGGGTTAGAGTAAGACACTCAGTGTCTGAATGGAGAAGAGTTAGTAGTGGAGTCCCACAGGGTTCAGTTTTAGGGCCACTTTTGTTCCTTGTATATGTAAATGACCTACCAGAGTCTGTAAATTCATTCATGAATATGTTTGCAGATGATGCAAAGATTGTGAAGAAAGTAAAAAACGAGAACAATGGTAGAGAACTTCAGGAGGATCTAAATAATCTGCATGAGTGGTCAGAAAAGTGGCTAATGAAATTCAATACCTCAAAATGTAAGGTAATGAGAATGGGTACAAGTGCAAGAAGGCCCAAGCTTGACTACTCGGTGGCTGGAGTACAACTTCAAGAGACAGAAAATGAGAGAGATCTAGGAGTAAACATACTGGCAGATTTGTCTCCAGAAATACATATAAATGGCGTAGTAAGGGCAGCATATGCATTCTTATCAAATGTAAGGGTAGCCTTCAGGCACATGGACAAGGAAATGTTCAGAAATATTTATGTAACCTATGTGAGGCCAAAACTCGAATATGCAGCCCCCTTTTGGAATCCGCACTTGAAAAAGCACATAGCTAAGCTTCAAAAAGTTCAAAGACATGCCACGAAACTGGTGCCAGAAATACGCAATCTCGGTTATGATGAGAGGCTGAGGGAATTAGACTTGCCATCACTCGAAGCTAGAAGAGTAAGGGGGGATATGGTGACAGTCTTTAAATTCCTTCATGGTTATGATAGAGTGGATAGGGATCGATATTTCGATATGGCTGGCTCTAGAACTAGAGGTCATAGTTTGAAGCTTCGGAAGAAAACTTGTTTGCAGGATGTAAGGAAATACTTTTTCAGTGTAAGAGTAGTTGATAATTGGAATTCGCTAAGCGAGGAGGTAGTTAATGCTACCTCAATCCATAGTTTTAAGGACAGGTATGATAAGTATCACTAAGTCTAAAAATGGAACCGATCAGGAGACGGGAAGATACGAGCCTTGGGCTCTTTCCCGTAAACACAATTAGGTAATCACAATTAGGTAATCACACACACACACACATATATATATATATATATATATATATATATATATATATATATATATATATATATATATATATATATATATAATATATATATATATATATATAACATTGTACAGCAATGATAAAAAAATCCCTTCACCAAGCTCCCTAAATCTGTCTATATCAGAAAACAAAATAGTTGTTAAATATGATTATATTTGAAATACGACTTTACATACAAAATGCTGATAACCCACGTTGCATAAGAAAGCTACAAATAGGTAAGCAAATACTCATGTAAGGAGTTGTTTTTGAGACACAACTAACTTTATGCTATTAGAGCACAAACAAATATAAAATGGACAACATTTTTTTATGATTGTGACACCAGGACAGGCCAAATAGAAAAAAAAATACACCTTCCCTCATCGAGCCTGGGCACGAAGGAAACATAGAGAGAAACAGATATGGGGAGTATTGTGACTTGCCAGATGTGAAGGGATAATAAGACATGAGTAACGAATATCCAAGAATATTCAGTGCTGATGTAAGCATAACTAAAGGTAAAAAAAAACATGTACAATACATATTAAAAGATACGGAATGAAAGGTTGAGTCAGTAGCCTTACCTGTAATCCGAGGAAGACACAGGTGTACCAAGGGGGAATATCTTCCACTGTATATAACAATTTGTTTTTGGCATCATCTTCAACGAGAACTTCTCGGGATTTGGCCACGTCTTCTGTTTTGCCGTCCTCGGAGGTGTCCTCTTTCTCGCGATTTTTCACCTCCCCTCCTCCTACACCTTCCATCTACAAAATACAAATACAACTAAACCGAAGCAAAAAAGATATATATATATATATATATATATATATATATATATATATATATATATATATATATGTGTGTGTGTGTGTGTGTGTGTGTGTGTGTGTGTGTGTGTGTGTGTGTGTGTGTGTGTGTGTGTGTGTGTGTGTGTGTGTGTGTATTTACAAATGGGAGCATCAGGAGTTAACAGTATTTAATGCTATCTAAACAAAGCTTGGAACTTGCATTCTCTTGCGATTATAGTTTTGCATCAGAATGGCTTCAAATTTGAAATTCTGTATTAAGATTGCATTAATATTTTTTCTTCCTAAATAGGATCATATTATTTCTTCATTAACTAAGATGCCAGTCCACTGCAATCAAGTGAAAACTTCCATGTATGTTTCTATGATATTTCTAGATGTAATGGTAATAAAAACAGCAGCAGCACAAGCAACAACAACAATAATAATAATAATAATAATAATAATAATAATAATAATAATAATAATAATAATAATAATAATAATAATAATAATAATAATAATAATAATGATAATAATAATAATAATAATAATAATAATTTTAATAATAATAATAATAATAATAATAATAATAATAATAATAATAATAATAATAATAATAATAATAATAATAATAATAATGATAATAATAATAATAATAATAATAATAATAATAATAATAATAATAATAATAATAATAATAATAATAATAATAATAATAATAATAATAATAATGGATGGATTCGGTTTTACGTCACGAAGTCCCTTTTCTACTAAGGGCTAGGACGGTTGCCTTCTTACGAAGGACTTGTTTTGGCAGATGTAATCGTTACCCTGAGTGTATGCCCTTATTAACCTCAGTCCGTGACGGGGCGCGAACCCTCAACCTGCCGCCTCAGAGTCGCAGACGTTACCATTTTGCCACGGAGACTACAATAATATTAATAATAATAATAATAATAATAATGAAAATAAAAACAATAAAAATACTACTACTACTACTATAATAATAAACTGTATTTCCATTTTACAATGGGTATTCGTCAGCCAGGACAAGCCCCAACCCCCCACTGTGATGTCCACCCACAGCAGTTCCTGCCAGTAAACAGCTTAAACTCTCGGTCTTGGACGGGGACCGATCTTTCGACCTCGTGAATGCGAAGCCAGCGCGTTACCACTGTACTAGCCACTGTACTACTACTACTACTACTACTACTACTACTACTACTACTACTACTACTACTACTACTAATAGTCCTAATAACAACAATATGCAGTATATATTGTATCACTTCTGCAAAACTTCGTAGTTTGTGAAAGTCGCACGGTCACAATGGGAACAAAAATCCAATTCATATAATGAAATAAAATAATGTGAGATAGAGAGAGAGAATTATGAAGCATAAGTTATTAAAACAGGTTCCAATATGGGGAGGCACGATTTCACGTGATACCCTTTGAATAGAGAGAAGAAAAAAAACAACAACCAAGAAGCCTCTGTCTTAATAAAGAAGACACATTATTCTTACACACACATACACACAAACACACACACACACACACACACACACACACACACACACACACACACACACACACACACACACACACACACACACACACACACACACACACACACAATAAAAGGAGATTTACATGTTACGTGAACTAGATATGGATATTATATAAATTAAAAAAAAGTAAGTATTTATGTAAGAGATAAGGAAAGGTGAAGTGAGACTGTGAATAGGTGATTCAGGCCAAAAGGCTTTTTCCGCACCTGCTCAATGCTGTGAATTTTGATGGATGGATGTGGGAGGGCGACAACGAGTTGAAGAGGTGAGGGTAAACCTACAACGGCTGTTGGTCCTCACGGTAGAAGATTTTATCCACTTACTCTGTGGGTGACCCATTCCGTGAGATGGTGGAGGGGGGTTGGTCATTGTGGTGTAAGCCTTTATCGCCAAAGAACCAAGATGGGGTGCATTAGCTTTCTGGTGAATGAATATATGCTTCGACTCGGACACTCACTCAAAAACAGGGTAACGGCTATTGTGTGCACGCGCTTGCGTGCGCGTTATTTCTCAATAATGCAGAGTATATGTGGATACTCTGAAGAACTTGACATACTGACCATCGAATTCATGAATATAAAACTTAATGAGACTTTATTATTATTATTATTATTATTATTATTATTATTATTATTATTATTATTATTATTATTATTATTATTATTATTATTATCATTATATATATATATATATATATATATATATATATATATATATATATATATATATATATATATATATATATATAGATATATTTTTTTTTTAAGTGGGTTTTCCTTGTGAGTTTCATAAGTATATATTTTGTAATTGTATTAGCACCTACTCGCACTGGCAAAAGCAAATATCACAATTATAGCATATGGATAGGATGGATTCGGTTTTACGTCACGAACTCCCTTTTCTACTAAGGGCTAGGACGGTTGCCTTCTTACGAAGGACTTGTTTTGGCAGATGTAATCGCTACCCTGAGTGTATGCCCTTACTAACCTCAGTCCGTGACGGGGCGCAAACCCTCGACCTGCCGCCTCAGAGTCACGGACGATACCATTTTGCCACGGAGACTACTAATTATAGCATATGGATATGGTAATTTTATCCTCGACTCTGCAGAAATTACAGTAAATGATGAACCTTTTTACATTTATTTTTTTTCTCGAAATGTAATTAATTGTGGTTGTTACTCTTTCAGCGTACAGATTGTTTAATGTATAGCTGTATGCAGCCTAATATTATATAAGTACAATATATTTATACAAGACTTCTGTGTAATTATTATTATTATTATTATTATTATTATTATTATTATTATTATTATTATTATTATTATTATTATTATTATTATTATTATTATTATTATTATTATTATTATTATTATTATTATTATTATTGTTGTTGTTGTTATCATTATTATTATCATTATTACTATTATTATTATTATTATTATTATTATTATTATTATTATTATTATTATTATTATTATTATTATTATTATTATTATTATTATTATTATTATTATTATTATTATTATAGTAGTAGTTACTTTAATGATGTCACAATAATTCTAGTTGTTATTGTTATTATTGGTAGTAGTAGTAGTAGTAGTAGTAGTAGTAGTAGTAGTAGTAGTAGTAGTAGTAGTAGTAGTAGTAGTAGTACCTGACGACACAGATGTCTTATTTTCTCTTTTTATTGAAATTAACTTTGTCATGCTGACGTGGGACAAAGTCTTTGTGTCATACAGAGAATATTAAATATATAAAGAGTTCATATTGAAGAGAAGAAGACACTGATCTGAAAAGACCTCCAGATAAGGATGTTTGAAACAGAGCCAACATATACACGTCCATAAAGGGGGGTTTACACTGTCAAACGGTTCGTCGAAAGCGGTCCGACAGACAAGTGTTTGATGTGATGTTCGAACGTGTGAACGGGGTATTTGGTTTTCGAACACGTTTGTCAAACGTGTTCGACAACCAAATACCCGTTCACAAGTTCGAACATCACTTCAAACACTTGTCTGTCGAACCGCTTTCGACGAACCGTTTGACCGTGTAAACCCCCTTAAATGCATTTTCTAAACCTTCAGCGTGGGTAGTGGTTAGAAGACGCCAGATACCACTAATATTCCTCTTATACTCTTGACACAACTAGCTGACAAGTCGGAAACTTCAGTAATTTGCTACTCAACGAGGCGAACTTGAAATTATCATTGTCCTGTATTCATGAACATTATTAACAAACCCATCAAGCAATGACAATACTCTATAAATAGTTTACAATGTCATATTTGGCGTAAATATCACACAAAATATATATGCGCCAGCATATCGCTCTTTCTCCCAATATAATATTGTACTGGATTTCCTCATTTCTGCAAAAAATAAAAAAAAAACAATATAAAGAGAGCTTTTGACAGTAAACACGGAATAAAAAAATAAACTTGACACATTCTGTCGCGTTTTCATTATTATTATTATTATTATTATTATTATTATTATTATTATTATTATTATTATTATTATTATTATTATTATTATTATTATTATTATTATTATTGTTATTATTATTATTATTATTATTATTATTATTATTATTATTATTATTATTATTATTATTATTATTATTATTATTATTATTATTATTATTATTATTATTATTATTATTCCTGAAAAGCATTCTTTGGTACTTTCTACCATACTAGAGAAGATTAATTCCATT
>JAXCGZ010015123.1:220000-223358 GCA_037179515.1 Halocaridina rubra
ATCACTTCAAACACTTGTCTGTCGAACCGCGTTCGACGAACCGTTTGACCGTGTAAACCGCCCTTTAGGCATAGAACTCCAATACAGAAAAACATTTTCCCGTGTACGTGTTTGAGGTCACGTTGCAGCTGATTCCACAACATCCTGGTATTTCCATTGCGGCGCTGGCAAGACCTAGGGAATGACAGACCTAATACTGACCTTAGACATCGCAAATGTGACTTTTTGAACATTTAAATTTTTCGCCAGGGCAACTCTGAACTCCAATCGTGGTTAATTGGCATGGCAGACCAATTTTTAACCCAATAAGGAAAAGAATCTTCATTACTTTTCATTAATGTTTGGATTGGCTACTATGGATCTATGATGAACATTATGTAGCTTGTAACTGATCTTATACTATGTATCTTCACTGTCACACACACACACACACACATATCCCCTCATGTGCTTAAAAAATGCGCAAACACAATATCAGTGGCACTAAGTATCATATTTAAGGAGTCACTGGAGTCGGGGGAGATTCCAAGATGCTGGAAACAAGCAAATGTGATACCTATCTTCAAAAAGGGAAGGAGGGATACGGCTCTGAACTATAGACCAGTTTCCTTGACCAGCATAGTTTGCAAAGTTATGGAGAAACTACTAAGGAAACATATCTCTCTTCACTTGGAATCCTTCAACTTTTTGTCAGTGAGGCAACATGGCTTCAGAGAAGGTAGATCAACAGTAACAAACTTATTAGAATTTTATGATGAGGTAAGCCAAATCTTACAGGAAAGAGAGGGCTGGGCAGATTGCATATTCCTAGACTTCCAGAAAGCGTTTGACACTGTTCCACATGGGAGACTTATTAGGAAGCTGCAATCAATGGCTGGAATAGGTGGAAATGTTTTGGAATGGATAAAAACTTACTTAGAAGGAAGGGAACAGAGGGTTAGAGTAAGACACTCAGTGTCTGAATGGAGAAGAGTTAGTAGTGGAGTTCCACAGGGTTCAGTTTTAGGGCCACTTTTGTTCCTTGTATATATAAATGACCTACCAGAGTCTGTAAATTCATTCATGAATATGTTTGCAGATGATGCAAAGATTGTGAAGAAAGTAAAAAACGAGAACAATGGTAGAGAACTTCAGGAGGATCTAAATAATCTGCATGAGTGGTCAGAAAAGTGGCTAATGAAATTCAATACTTCAAAATGTAAGGTAATGAGAATGGGTACAAGTGCAAGAAGGCCCAAGCTTGACTACTCGGTGGCTGGAGTACAACTTCAAGAGACAGAAAATGAGAGAGATCTAGGAGTAAACATACTGGCAGATTTGTCTCCAGAAATACATATAAATGGCATAGTAAGGGCAGCATATGCATTCTTATCAAATGTAAGGGTAGCCTTCAGGCACATGGACAAGGAAATGTTCAGAAATATTTATGTAACCTATGTGAGGCCAAAACTCGAATATGCAGCCCCCTTTTGGAATCCGCACTTGAAAAAGCACATAGCTAAGCTTGAAAAAGTTCAAAGACATGCCACGAAACTGGTGCCAGAAATACGCAATCTCAGTTATGATGAGAGGCCGAGGGAATTAGACTTACCATCACTCGAAGTTAGAAGAGTGAGGGGGGATATGGTGACAGTCTTTAAATTCCTTCATGGTTATGATAGAGTGGATAGGGATCGATATTTTGATATGGCTGGCTCTAGAACTAGAGGTCATAGTTTGAAGCTTCGTAAGAAAACTTCTTCGCAGGATGTAAGGAAACACTTTTTCAGTGTAAGAGTAGTTGATAATTGGAATTGGCTAAGCGAGGAGGTAGTTAATGCTATCTCAATCCATAGTTTTAAGGACAGGTATGATAAGTATCACTAAGTCTAAAATGGAACCGATCAGGAGACGGGAAGATACGAGCTTTGGGCTCTTTCCCGTAAACACAATTAGGTAATCACAATTAGGTAATCACACACACACACACACACAAATAGAACCGATCAGGTGACTTAGAGTTACGAACATGGGGCTCTTTTCCGTAAGCACAATTAGGTAATTACACACCCACACACCCACACACACACACACACACACACACACACACACAAACACAAACACACACACACACACACACACACGATATATATATATATATATATATATATATATATATATATATATATATATATATATATATATATATATATATATATATATATATATATATATATATATATATATTTATATATATATATATGTATATATATATATTATATATATATATATATATATATATATATATATATATATATATATATATATATATATATATATATATATATATATATATATATATATATATATATATACAAAGCGTAATGTAACTACTGAGATAGACAATCAAGGCAAAACTATATAAAACCTAAACGATTATATGTACAAAGAGCACATTATTTTTTCACCAGAAGGAGGAATACGAAGAAGAGTCATCAACCTTTCTGTAACGTCACTTAGGCAACACATCTCTATCTCCAAAGATTAGAAACTCCATCATACTTTATTTTAATTTTTTAAGTTATTTTTCAGATCAAAACATACATACATGAAAATCTTTAATGTGTTGAATGAGTAATTAAGTTTATTAAGTTTTTTTGTTTCTTAGTTTTTATTATCCAGCCACTGGTGAAGGAAGTCAGCTTTACGCTGTGTCGGTTCGAAGTCTGGATGAATGGAGTGTTCGTCCTTGATAGGATATTCGACCTCATAACACTGATATGAGGCAAAGCCAATCACCAGCCTCCAAGTGGCTAGAGAGGAGCATCACCTCTAGTTAAATATTGGAAAAGCTTTACTACTACTACTACTACTACTACTACTACTACTACTACTACTACTACTACTACTACTACTACTACTACTACTACTACTACTACTACTACTACTACTACTACTACTACTACTACTACTACTACTACTACTACTAGTAGTAGTAGTAGTAGTAGTAGTAGTAGTAGTAGTAGTAGTAGTAGTAGTAGTAGTAGTAGTAGTAGTAGTAGTAGTAGTAGTAGTAGTAGTAGTAATAAACAAACAAACAAGCAAACATTTATTTTCATTTGACAATGGCTATTCTTTTACAAAACTAAGATTACGCTTATAAGGAGACATGTTATTGAACTAATAAGTAAAAGGGTAATGCATACAGTGAAAAGAAAAATTGCATTCCTAGAAAGCAATAATCATACTGCAATAAAAATTTTAATATTAAAGTAGTAATAAAAACACTCGATACAGGATCGTTATTATCGGCATCATTACCATATTTGTATTCCGTACAATGAGAAATATTAGTTCTTAACTTTGAACTCAAAGAAGG
>JAXCGZ010015124.1:0-17500 GCA_037179515.1 Halocaridina rubra
AACAGCGCATGAACCTTCGGTGGGAGGGATGCTTTAGAAGCTAAATATATTCTCGTCGTACGAAGTAGCAGTTTGGAGGAAATGTAATCTCCGATTTCTTTTATTATTATATTATTATTATTATTATTATTATTATTATTATTATTATTATTATTATTATTATTATTATTATTATTATTATGTTGATTTTCTTAGTATTCTCTTAACTTATATATGCTGTAGAAATTCGAGGAAAATAAATTCTAATATTTTTTTTTTTTATATTAACTTGTGTTTTAGCCTCGTGTACGCTTTTAGATCATCTTTTATAAACACTTCCTTATTACTCATTTTATTATACATCTACTTTCGTGTCACTTATTGTAGGATATATGAAAAATCTTCTTAAATAATGTTCCGTTCCACTTCTGGAATGCTTTTTTTTTTCTTTAGTCTGTGTAGCTACTTGCAGAAAATTATTTATCGGAAAATTTAAGAATACATTTGACATTTGCGTCTAGGCCTATAAGAATACTGGTGAAAACAGAGAAGTAAATTGTGCTTCTCTATCACCTGATGTCTTGTGAATCACTCCAGCAGAACAAATAAAGAGTATATAATATAACAAAATAAACCCTTATCAAAGCTTTCGACATCGTTGCAGTGTCATCAGCTTCAGTGAGATCTTAGATTTATAACTTAGTCTTATTGTTTAAAAATTATAGATTTATATGAGTAAGACGCTGCATTTGCCGAAAGCTTTGATTAAACTATATTTGCTCTTCTGATTTTCACTCTGCCATAGGTAAATGAGAGAGAGAGAGAGAGAGAGAGAGAGAGAGAGAGAGAGAGAGAGAGAGAGAGAGAGAGAGAGAGAGAGAGAGAGAGAGAGAGAGAGAGAGAGAGAGAGAATAACGCTGCTTATGTGCTGTTACTGCTCGTTTCTCAATAGTAACTAAAAGCTCTGTCGCATAATAATAATAATAATAATAATAATAATAATAATAATAATAATAATAATAATAATAATAATAATAATAAAGAGGATGATGGTGTCGATGACAAAGATGTATATTATAATCATTATTATTATTATTATTATTATTATTATTATTATTATTATTATTATTATTATTATTATTTTTATTATTATTATTATTATTATTATTATTATTATTATTATTATATTTTAGGAATACATTGTCAAAGGAAGGAAAAGAGGAAAAAAAAGATGACAAAGACAAGCATTATCAGCACTATTATCTTTATTCAGAGATAATTGCAAACATATCTGGTGAAGTGAGAATGCAATTACAGTTGAGTACCAGTAATCCTTATTCAATGAAGTTTTCAGTGGTTAGGAAGACGTTCGGCGAGCGTCACTTTCCATCAGTAACGAAAAAAAAAAATTCACAAATGCTTTTCCTTTTTCAAATTCATCGAAAGCGATTTGAACACGCCTCTCTCTCTCTCTCTCTCTCTCTCTCTCTCTCTCTCTCTCTCTCTCTCTCTCTCTCTCTCTCTCTCTCTCTCTCTCTCTCTTTTCCTGAATGGCTTCTTTCAAATGTCTTACCTCTTCCCATGTTGTCTACCTTGTATAGGGCTGCAATAATGAAAATGAAGTTTATAACTCTGATTTTTTAAATCAGTGTTACCAGTTAATCATAGTTACGTTTCTCAACGTTTACTTTTTACTTTTATTTTTTATTGGTTCCAGTCCCATCATACTGATTTTCAAGAGTGTTTTTTTTTTTCAAATATTTCTACAATCATTTTAAAAGCTAGTATAGAACAACTTTCTCTTCTCCCAGCTGAACGCTCCATTGGAGAGTTTTTCTGTATCAACTGAGGGAGGGCGTT
This sequence comes from Halocaridina rubra, assembly GCA_037179515.1. Taxonomy (NCBI): domain Eukaryota; kingdom Metazoa; phylum Arthropoda; class Malacostraca; order Decapoda; family Atyidae; genus Halocaridina; species Halocaridina rubra. The sequence goes on from JAXCGZ010015124.1 coordinate 1,840, forward strand.
TTGGCACTTAGAAATGTATCTTCAGATAAGAACGATGGATGGATTCGGTTTTACGTCACGAACTCCCTTTTCTACTAAGGGCTAGGTCGGTTGTCTTCTTACGAAGGACTTGTTTTGGCAGATGTAATCGTTACCCTGAGTGTATGCCCTTACTAACCTCATGTTAGTTATTTTAGCTTTCGTGTCTCGTCAGAAACACTGCAAACTGTGACGTCGTAAATCTCCCACGCCTTACCACCCATCACTATCGTTTTATTTCCTTCAGCCTCCTCACCTTTCTTTTCTTTCTCTCTTTATTTATTGCTTTTATATATATCCCTCTCTTTTCTCTCTATTCCTACTCACTCACTTTTTTACTCACACTTAACCTCACTTCGGCTATTTTTTCTCGTTTCCTCTTATCCTACCCAAGACTCCCATTTCTCCTCTCTCTGTTGTCCTCCGACTTCCACCTCCCTCCCCACCCTCTCACACCTCCCCCCCCTTTCTTTCATATAAAAGATTTTCCCTACCTTCTCCTCCTGGAAATAAAAATTAGATAATAATAGCAAAGGAAATTAACCGCTGATAACAGTAAAACAATAATGAACTACATTCAGCAAAAGTTCTGTTAATTATAGAAAATATGAACAGTAATATTTTTATGATAAATATAATTTCATATCATAACATATTTTTATCATGTCATGTCATACCATATTGCACTGCATTATATTATATATATTATATTATATTATATTATATTATATTATATCACATTACATTACATTGTATTCAATGGAGTCGACGTGGCAAATTTGGTAGCGTCCGCGACTCTAAGGCGTCAGATCGAAGGTTCGCGGCCCCCCACGGTCAAAGGGTAGTGAGGGCATGCACTCAGGGCATGATCACACCTGCCAAAACCAAAGTCCTTCGCAAGAAGGGACCATTCTAGCCTTTAGTAGAAAAGGGAGTCCGTGATGTGAACCCGATTACTTATTTTATCGCAGTCGATATGATACTTTGGTAATTTGGTCCAAACGGTTTTTATTTAACTATCTGAAAAAAAAGCAAAGCAGATTTTCCATTTACAACCTTCAGATATTACTGAAATGCTGTACTGACTAGGGGTGGAAATTAATGTATAACATGTGGTACATTTAGAGCTCAATCACACCAGCGTTCCCGTACACACGTTCGCGTGCGTGGTGTTTTAACATTCATTGGCGTTCAGTGGGACTTTTCACACAACGTTTTGCATGTGCGCACAACGCGACACACGTCCAAGCCAGCAAGGAGTGGGAAACGCGTCAGATTTTTGTACACGCGTTTTGCACACCTTGCTAGCTTGGGCGTTTGCGCCACGTTGTACGTGCGTGAAACACGTCACGTGAAAGGTCCCATTGAGCTCCACTGAATGCTAAAGCGCCATGCACGGGAACACACGTCAAGAACGCTTGAGTAAAAGAGCCCTTAGAGGTAAATTCTATCTTTGAGCAAGCTTTTCCTGAATGGTGAAAACACTATCTCGACTTTCACTTGAGTAAAAATTCTTTCAACAATATTTCAATGCGCAAGCATAGTATCTTAAAATAAGTTAATACTTTCATTTTGTTTTTAATCATGATCATCACATTTTATATAAAATCAATACTTTCATCTTTGATTTAAGGTATTACTCATACAGTTTAATTCAGATTATACTTTAACTTAATCTCAATGCATGGCCATAAAATCTCAAATTAGTGTAACATTCTTATTTTTATTTTAATGTATTAAATTAAATTCTTGAGAGAGACTCATGGTGCCATCTTGATATAAATGTATATATGAGCATAATATCTAGAAATGAGTAATAATTTCATCTTATTAGTATTAAATTAAAATCTTGATGCAGTTTTATGGTTTCAGTCTTGATATTAATACAGGGACATAAAACTAAATTAGATGAATAGTTTCATCTTTATTATTGTGCATGAACACAAAATCTTAAACTAGATTAATAGTTACCTCCTAATTAACGGGTTAAGGTAAGGTCTTAAAACAGATGAATAGCTCAATCCTGATTATAATCCAAGAGCATAATATTTTGGAGTAGAGTAATATATTCATTGTTATTATAAAGTGTGAACAAAATATCTAAAATGTGATTACTAATTTTCGTCTTGATATCCAAGTGCTAATTCAAATCCTGGATGCACTGTAGTAGATCCTTCTAAATGAGCTTGAAATCTTAAAACTAATGACGTTTCATCTTAGTGTATGAGCAAATCTTAAAATCAGGTAAACGCTCTCATATTAATTTTATTGCGCGAGCATATAATTCTGAAACGTAGCAATACTTTCATCATGAATTTTAAGGGTGAAACTGTAAATCTGAAAACAGTTTTTTAGTTCCTTCTTGATCCTGATGAATAAATTTAAGGTCTCAAGGCAGAGTAAAGCTCTTATTATCATCTCAGTGCGTGAATATATCCGAAAACAGAATAATAGTTTCTGATACCCGTGTACTAGTATGAATTCCAATAGCTTAAAACAGAATAATATTATCGTTTATAAGCTCAAGGATAATGTCTTAAAGCAACTGATTATTTTTTATATGTTTTCCATAGGTTGGATTGAAATTCTAGCTGACCGTCTAGACAAATCTGTTCTGAACGTGACTTCAGCTGAGAAGTATCTGACAGCTCTTTATTTCACTTGCTCTTCTTTGACTTCAGTCGGTTTTGGAAATGTATCGGCGAATACCAACAATGAAAAGATATTTAGCATCGCTTGCATGTTGATTGGAGGTAAGGATAGCTCAAAATCATGCATGCTGTAATCTTGTACATTTATTTAATGTAAAGCAAACAAGCAATATTTCTTGCAGTTAATGTTTATTGGTAATTACATCAAAGTAAGTGTTTTACCACATTATAGGTTTAAAAGATGTATGGATAACCAGGAACCATGCTTCTTCATTTCTAGTGAGTAAGTATTAATAACTCCTTACGAGTTTACGTTCTTTTACAGATATTTTTTTAATATTTGACCAAGCCAAAAGTGTCTCTTTGATAATGTTATGCATTGCGTAACCGGTAGAGTTCTTGACTCGGAAGGTGATGGACCTGCGTTAGAGCCCACGGAGAGGCGATAGGAAGGGTATCCAATGTTAATTCCCCAGCTTCAATCCTTCCGTGTCCATTCCCAAATGGGAACTAATAATGACACATAAAACAAAAAAACAAAACCTTGCTGGAAAACCATATTTGTACTTGATCCATATCTATAATAAATAAGAGATTCATCGTCGTTTCAATTCAGTCAGTATATGTCACATATATTTAAAATTTATATCCAACAAACACACACACACATACTCACACACACACACAATAACAAAAACTAAAATAGGTCACTACAGTTTCTGCTGTGACAGGTCCTTCTCTGGCTTCCTCAGTTGTATGTTGGAGTTTTTAAATTAGAACGTGTGTTACCAGGAAAATTATTTACTGAAAAACTAATTTGAATTAATATTCATAAGAGGCTAAAGCAAATCTGTGCCAGATTAAAAAGAAAATATTTTTGAGACTCATACTCCTAGATGGAACCCTCTCTCACTCTAACCCCCCACAAATTGGTCGGGGGAGGGATGGCAGAGAATCCTTGGAGGTGGCAGAAGGGATAGTAGCTTTTAGGAAACTGGAATATGATTTCAGGGAACTCTTGACTTGTATATCGGATCTGGATGATAAAATTCAGAATATGGAAAGAGATATGAAATAAAACTTTGAAAGTACAGTAAAAGAAAATGACACACTAAGAGACCTTATGAAATATTTAAAGGAGAATAACAAGGCACAAGGGGAAGAGAGAATAGAACTAGAAAAACGCATAAAAGAGTTGGAAGGGGAAAAGAAAGAAAGAACTAGAGGTTAGAATTTCTAAACATGAAGAGAGCAACAAACAGTTGAGTGATAGCATAAGTGAAATAAGTGTCAGTACACTGCTCTCTTCTGAGAGAGATAAGATTTCAGCTTGGAGTGTCCAGATAAAGGAAAGCATTGAACAGTTTAAAAGATATATTCAGTTGAACGTGCAGCATAAGAGTATTTCAAGATCTTTTGCAGATGCAGTGAAGAAAAATGTTGCGGTACAAGAAGCAGTAAGGGAAGTGGTACTGGAAAATGTATATACAGTTGACCAGAAAGGAACAGTAATAGAAAAAATGAAAGATGTTGTGATTGAAAGGGCGTATCCACTGATCAAACAGGCATTTCATAAAGAGAAGTCGGTGATAATCTCAGGCATAAGTGAATCCCAGGAGTCAACATGGCCGGGGAGACAATAACAATAAAACTAGGGTTTCAGACATAATAAGGAAGCTTGAAGTAGTATGTGGTCCAGAAAATATTGTAATCATTCACCAAAATGGTAAATACGCAAGGGAGGGAAAATAATGAAAGTAACCTTAAAGAGAAGGGACACATGTAAAGAATACTCTGATGAGGGCAAAAGACCTAATAGACAGCATGAGTCCAGAATAGTGTTCATTAGACCATGTAGACCACAGGAAGAGATGGAATTCTTCAAAAGCTTATTACAAGAAACTGAAAGGTAAAATGAGGGAAGAAATGAAGACGAGAAGACAAGATTTTGCTTCAGGGTCCATCCACCCAAAAAGGTGATAATGAGTATAATGCTAGGAAATCGGGGGATGCAGCCTCATTAAGACTGCTATGCACATATGCTGATGCGGTAGCTGGTAAGGCAGTAGAATAAAAGGATAGGTTTCACGACAGTATGGCAGATATAATAATGGTTACCGAGACTAAGTTAAGTGAAGTTATAAACTATGTCTCAGTTCTCCTTTATTGCCCCAAATAATGAGGGCTGACAGATATGAGATGGCTTGTAAAGAGAGAGCATTGCAAGTGAAAGGTTACAGGTTGAAGTAATAAAATTTGCCACAGAAAGTGAGTTCAAAGAATTTCTTGTTGCTTGCATAAATACTGGTTCAGAAAGCATTATATTTGCTGTTGAATACTAGTATAATCCGCCAATGAATCAACAAAGGCTAAAGGTTTATGAGGAAAATTCATAAAGTTACTATTGAAGTTATAAACTCAGTTGTTAACATCCCACAGCAGAGAAGTGTGGGATTTTGATTATGGGAGATATCAATCACAGAGAGATAGATTGGACTAATCTTTTCGAGTGCAGTGGGGAGAATTCTTTTGAGGCTAGATTCCTAGATTGCATACAAGCAAATTTCCCGAACCAACGTGTACTGACTCCCACAAGGGCTAGCGGAGGAAAAGAGCTGTCACTGCTGGATGTAGTATCCACAGATAATGAGTTGGATATTGACAAAATTGAGTATGAGCCACCAACTGGAAAAAGTAACCTCTGTGTGCTGTTCATGGAGTTTACCATCAATGACGTTCTGCCTGACAGGAGGGGCATTGAGAAGGACACTTGGAGGAACTATCCAAAAAGGAAATATAAGAAGATATTTACTTGTTGCATACCATCCATCAAAATAGGAGTTATTAATGCCAGAGAGAAATGGTTCAGTAATGAGTGTAAGAGAGCTAAGAAGTGGAGAGACAAATGCTGGATAGGCATATGACGAGAAAAAGTATAAATTTCTGGCAGAATTACAAACGAACAAAGAAATTATTACCTAAGAAAAAGAAGTGAGGCAGAGAGAGATTATGAGAGGGATATTACCAGGAAAGCTAAAGAAAAATTCAAGCTTATCTACATCTCTATCGGAAAAATATTGAATGTCAAAGAACAAGCTTTAAAGTTAAAGAGGGCAGATGGAAGGATCACTGAAACAGATGAAGAGATCTGCAAAGAATTAACAAGGAACTGAGTCAAAATTTTCATCAGAAATCACTCTACTCCCTCATATTGAAGAGATTAGAGAGCATGGACTGGCACTGGAGGATATCTTCTTTTCAGATACAGAGATATGCAAAGCGCTGATGGACTTAGATGCCCACATAGCTATAGGTCCTGATGACATATACCCCTTACGTATTTAAGAAATGTGATAAGCCAATGTCGATGGCGCTATGCATCGTATTTGAAAAGTCTCTGGAAACTGGAGAGATCCAAGATGCAATAAACAAGCAAGCGTGGTGCCAGTCTTCAAAGAGAAAAGAGAGACAAAGCTCTTAACTATAGGCCTGTTTCCTTAACCAACATAGTTTGCAAATTTATGGAGGAACTAATAAGAGGACGTATCTCTCTTAACTTGGAATCCTTAAATTTTTTGTCAGCAAGACAATATGGCTTAGAGAAGACAGATTTACAGTAACAAACTTATTAGAATTTTTTTTTAAGTAAACCAAATCTTACAAGAGAGGGCTGGGCATAGTGCATATTCTTAGAGTTTCAGAAGACATTTGATTCGATCCCACATGGGAGACTTCTTAAGAAGCTTCAAGCAATGGCATTATTAGGTGCAAATGACTTGGAATGGATAATAATTTACTAAGAGAGAAGGGTTCAGAGGATTAGAGTAAGATACTCAGTGTATGACTGGAGAAGGGTTAGTAGTGTGGTTCCACAGGGTTCAGTCTTAGGGCCACTTTTGATCCTTGTATATGCAAATAACCTACCACAGTCTGTAAATGCATTTTTGAATATTTTTACAGATGATCCCAAGATTGTGAAAAAAGTAAAAGACGAGAACAATGGCAAAGAACTTCAAGTAAACCTAAATAGTTCATGAGTGGTCAGAAAAGTGGCTTCAAAACGTAAAGTGATGAGATTGGGTACAAGTGCAAGAAGGCCACTATTTGGGTAGTCACTAGCATGTGCAGAACTTCAAGAGACGCAGAATGATAGAGATCTAAAGATAAACATATTGGCAGATTTGTCTCCGGAAATGCATATAAATGGCATAGTAAGGGCAGCATATGCATTCTTAGAAAATGTAAGGGTAGCCTTCAGGCACATGTACAAGGAAATACTTAGAAATATTTATGTAACTTATGTGAGGCCCAAGCTTGACTATGCAGCACCCTTTTGGAATCCACACTTGAAAAAGCATATAAATAAGCTGGAAAAAGTTCAAAGACATGCTACAAAATTGGTGCCACAAATATTCACCAGAAATATGGTGATGGCTTTTAAATTCCTTCAAGGTTTTGACAGAGTAGCTATAGATCAATATTTTCATATGACTGGCTCTAGAACTAGAGATCATAGTTTGAGGCCTCATTAGAAAACTTCTTTGCAGGATGTAAGGAAGTACTATTTTAGTGTAGGAATAATTGATGATTGAAATTGCTTAGTGAGGAAGTAGTTAATGCTAGTTTCACTTATGTTTTTTAAGGGCAAATATGATAAGCATCACTGAGTATAAAAATGGAATTGACCTGGAGATGAGAAATTACGGGATAGGGCGATTTTCCTTTAGTAGGGAATCACACACACAGACACACACACAAGACCATCTCTGTCCCTAACCCCCCATCCAATGGTTGGGGAGGGGTGGTTGAGGATCTCCAGGGGTTGTAGGAGAGGGAGTATCTCCTAGAAGCCGGAACAAAAAGTCAAGGACCTTGAGACCCTGGATGATAAAACTTGGAATATGGATAGAGAAATGAGAGAGAAAAGGAAACACTTATACAAGTAATAAGATATTTGGTGGAAGCAAATAAGGCACAAGGACAAAATAGAAAAGAACTAGGATAATGAATAAAGAAACTGGAAGGGGAAAAGGGTAAACTAGAAACCAGAATTCCTAAACAAGAAGATAACAACAAACAGCTGAATGCCAAACTTAATGAATTAAATGTTACTTCACTGCTCTCTTCTGAGAGACGAGATTGCAGCTTGGAATCTCCAGATAAAGGAAAGCATATAACAGTTTAGAAAAGAGTTTCAGGAAGCTGAACACAGAACATAATGCCATGAAAACTTCCTTTGCGGATGCGGTAAAGAGGAATGTGTCAATAAAAGAGGCTGTGAGGGTGGTGGCACTGGAAAACATATAAACGGTTGACTATAAAGAAAGGGCAATAGAAAAAATGAAAGACATTGTGATGGAAAGAGCTAATATACTCATTAAACAGGCATATGATAAAGAGAAGAAAGTGGTAATCTCAGGCATAAATGAATTCCAGGAGTTAACATGATGTGAGAGACTTGATCAAAAAATAAAGTTTGGGTGTTAGACCTGATAAAACGAAGCTTGGAATAGTATGTAGTCCAGGGAATATTGTAAACATTCACCAACTTGGTAAATATTCCAGGGAGGGCAAGGCAAGACCAATGAAAGTAACATTTGAGAGAGGGGACACATGTAGAGATATATTGATGAGAAAAGAAAGCTAAAAGACCTTCAAGAATTCGACACAGTGTTCATTACAACATACAGAACATAGGAAGAGATGGAAATGATCAAAAACTTGTTGCAGGAAGCTAGAATGAGGAGGAAATGAAGAAGAGAAGAAAGCTTTTATTTCAGAGTTCATCCAGACAAAGGGGAGATAAAGAAGATAATGACAGAAGATCAAGGGATTCGGCCTCAATAAGATTGCTGTACACGACTGCTGATGGTAAGGTAGTTGATTTAAAGGATAGGATTTGCAAGTGTAAGTCAGATATAGTAGCGGTTACAAAGACTAAGATAAGTGAGGACACAAACAGTGTCACCGTTGCAAATACCCCACCAAGGAACCAACACAGGCTAGAATTTCTGAAGAAAGTCATATAGGTACTATTAAAGTCAAAAACTCTGTTGTCAACATTGCACGGGAGAGAAAATGTAGGATTTTTATTATGGGAGATTTTAATCATAAAGAGAGAGATTGGATATATCTTGACCCATACAGTGGGGAGGACTCATTTAGGAAAAGATTTCTAGATTGATCACAAGGGACTTTCCTACACCAAAATGTACTGGAACTAACGAGGGCTAGGGGTGGGGATGAGTCATCGTTGCTTGATCTAGCATTCAAAGAAAATGTGTTGGATATTGAAAAAACTTGAGTATGAGCAACCAATTGGAAAGAGTGACCACTGTGTGCTGTTGATGGAGTATATCATAGAAGATGTTCTGCCTGAAAGTAGAGGCACTGAGGACATAAGGAGGAGCTATCCGAAAGGAGATTACATCAAAATGGATTAGATTTCTGCAGTTATTGACTGGAGGACCTTATTTAAGAACAAAGTTGTACAAGAATTTTACGCATCTATTGTGAGGAATTAGTAAAGATAGTAGATTGTTTCATACCTTCCACCAAAATAGGTTTTTATTCATGCCAGAGAGGAATGGTTCAATAATGAGTGTAAGAGAGCTAAGGAATGGAGAGACAAATGCTGGAAAAGGCATAGGAGAAAAAGCATAAATGCCTGGCAGATTTATAAAGGAGCAAGAAATTATTACCTTAGTAAAAGAAGAGAGAGACTACGAAAGGGATATCACCAGTAAAGCTAAAGAAAATCTCAAACATTTTCTTAGCTTTATCATAGGAAAACTGAAGATCAAAGAACAGGTTTTATAGTTAAAGAGAGCGGATGGAATCAACACTGAGATGGATGAAGAGATCTGCGAAGAATTGAACAAGGAGTTTCAGTATTTACAGTAGAAAATACCCCCACTCCCTTAGATTGCAGAGATAGGAGCTTATGGGCTGAAAATTAGAGAGCATCATCTTTTCACCCACAGAGGTAAGCAAAGCGCTGATAGAGTTAGATGTCCATAAAGCTACAAATCCTGATGATATACCCCTTTATGTGCTTAAGAAATGTGCTAAATCACTATCGGCAGCACTATGTATCATATTTGCAAAGTCGTTAGAGTCAGGGGAGATTCAAAGATGCTGGAAATAAGCGAACGTGATACCTATCTTCAAAAAGGGAAGGAGGGCTTCGGCTCTATAACATAGAAATGTTTCCTTGACCAGCATAATTTGCAAAGTTATAGAGAAACTACTATGAAAACATGTCTCTCTTCACTTGGAATCCTTCAACTTATTGTTAGTGAGAAAACATGGTTTCAGAGAAGGCAGGTCAACAGTAACAAACTTATTAGAATTTTATGATGAGATAAGACAAATTTTACAGGAAAGTGATGGCTGGGCAAATTGCATATTCCTAGATTTCCAAAAAAAGGCATTTGATACGGTCCTACATAGGAGACTTATTAAGGAGCTGCAAACAATGGCAGGAATAGGAGGAAATGTCTTGATATGAGTAAAAACTTACTTAGAAGGAAGAGAACTGAAGGTTAGAATAAGACACTCAGTGTCTGAATAGAGAAGAGTTAGTAGCGAAGTTTCACAGGGTTCAGCATTAGGGTCACTTTTGTTCCTTGTATATGTAAATAACCTACCAGAGTCTGTAAATTCGTTCAAGAATGTTTGCAGATGATGCAAAGATTGTAAAGAAAGTAAGAGACGAGAACAATGGTAGAGAACTTCAGGGAGATCTAAATAGTCTGCATGAGTGGTCAGGAATGTGGCTAATGAAATTCAGTTCTTCTAAATGTAAGATAATGAAAATGGGTACAAGTGCAAGAAGCCCAAGCTTAAATACTCAATCGCAGGAGCAGAACTTCAAGAGACAGAAAATGAGAGAGATCTAGGAGTAAACATACTGGCAGATTAGTCTCCAGAAATGCATATTACTGGCATAGTAAGGACAGTATATACTCTCTTAGCAAATGTAATGGTAGCCTTCAGGCACATGGACGAGGAAATGTTCAGAAATATTTATGTAACCTATGTGAGGCCAAAGCTTGAATATGCAGACCCCTTTTGAAATCCACATTTAAAAAAGCACATAGTTAAGCTGAGAAAAGTTCAAAGACAGTCCACGAAACTGGTGCCAGAAATGCGGAATTTCAGTCATGAGGAAAGGCTGAGGGAATTAGACTTACTCGAAACTAGAAGAATTAGGGGGGATATGGTGACGGTCGTTAAAGTCCTTCGTGGTTATGAGAAAGTGGATAAGGAACGATATTTTGATATAGCTGGCAGGGTTGGAAAAAAATCCGATTTCTTAATAGAAATAAAAAAAAAAACTTATCAGATTTTTTTATTATAATTGATTTTTTTTTAATTTCAGGCATTTATTCATTCATATTTGATTGTCATACAATATTGCATTCATATTTTTTTCTTGTGCAATGTGTTTATACCCTTTCTTTGTCAAGAACTCCTTGTATTTCTTTTTAGCAACTCTTACATTTAGCCAATAACCCTTTCCCTTTGCAATTCTCTCAAAGGAAATCCATAGTGGGTCTTTTTTTTCTGCCAGCTTCAGGCATGATTGAGGTGTAACCAGTGCCAGCGTTTGCTTGCTTGCAAGTCACAACTGCTCTGCCGCCCACTCAGTAATGTTGGGACCTGGGCACATGTTATAGTTGCCAACTAGTTATTTTAAATCATGGAAAATAATAATAAACAACAAGGTATTCTTGGTAACAAATGCAGGCTGAGCATGCAAGGAATGTCTTTTTAGGCATAAACCTACAAAAGGAAAGAGAATGACAGAGAGTACCAGTAATATTCTCCAAGAAACTTACCAGTCTGACATTTTTCATAGATACGTTTTTGAGAATAGTTGCCAACTAGAGCCTTTGTTAAAAAGATGTACCGGTATTGTTTTACTAAAACCCCAGCACCATTTATAAATACACCAAATTATGAGGTAATAATGAATAATGCAGGCTGAATACAAAATATCTTTATCACAGATATATATAAATATTAGAACAGTAAGAAGTATGTGCAAACACCAAATATACCAAGCTGACACTCCCACTGAGTGAGAAGCTTTGGGACACGTTCAGTACAAGTCACACCTGAATAGCCAGGAACAGGTCCTGAAATATACAGTGTATTGTGATTTCATATATCTGTAATTTTTAGATCATAGTGGAGGACAGTATGCATATTATATATAAAATAAAAATATTTTGATTTTAATCAGTGATATTTTGTGATTATAATCGATTATAATCACATGATCAAAATCATTTGATTTTAATCATGCCAACCCTGATGGCTAGCACTAGAACTAGAGGTCATAGTTCGAATCTTCGTAAAAAAAAAAAAAAACTTCTTTGCAGGATGTAAGAAAGCACTTTTTTAGTGTAAGAGTAGTTGATGATTGGAATTCGCTAGGTGAGGAGGTAGTTAATGCTAACTCAGTCCATAGTTTTAAAGTCAAGTATGATAAGTAGCACTAAGTACAAAAATGGAACCGACCATGGGACGGGAAGTTACGAGCATGAGGCTCTTTCCCGTAAGCACAATTAGGTAATTACAATTAGATAATTACACACACACACACACACACACACACACACACACACACACACACACACACACACACACACACACATATATATATATATATATATATATATATATATATATATATATATATATATATATATATATATATGCCTCATTCCCCCTTGCAAGGAGGGTGGCCAAGCCTAGAAACGCTCATTCACCATGATCCACACATACCCCAACCACTCCTCTCCGCAACTTGGGGATAAAGGGTTGCCACGCCTCCCCCTCCCCTTTCCGCCCTGCTTGGGTCATCCACAGGGTAGGTGGGCAAGGATGTTCTACAATGAGGCCCGACAGCCCCAACTGGTTTACCCCCACCGCTTCATCATATGGCAACTCCCCTCACACCCGTTCATCACAGCTCACTGAGCTAGCAGGTGCGAGTAATCCCTTTGGCCTACGTATCAATGCACAATCTTCATCCACTCATTCCTATCTCTTGCATGCACTCTTCCCTGTTCCACTGACATTCCTCGTGCATTCAGTGCTTTTTTCACGCCATCCATCCATCTCACGCTAGATTTCCCTCTTGATTAAACTCCAGTCACTTCTGCACTCCACTCTCTTTACTATTCGTTCATCACTCATACTTTCCAAATGTCCAAACCAACTCAACACTCTCTGATCTAACCTATCCGACAGCTTCATTCTTCATTATCCCTGACATCTTCATTTCTTACTCCATCTATTCTAGATACACGATTCATATTTCTAAAACACCTCATCTCCATTACATTCAATTTGTTCTTTTCATCCTCTCTAGCATTCCAAGTCTCTGCTCCATGCAATGCTGTCGGCACAATCACATCTTCATATCTCTTTGGATTCATTCCCAAATATCTATTTCTCATTAAACTTTTCAACCCACCTAGAAATTTACTTGCTTCCTTCACGCTGTGATTTACCTCTACATCTAATTGTCCACTCGATACATGCGACCCCAGATACTTAAAACTCTCAACTTCTTCAAACAACTCCCCATTCACTCCTGAATTAAATCTACCAACATTAACACTCCTCGTGCATCTCATGTCTTTACTTTAACTAATAATCACCCGCAACTTCCTTCTTCCACACACATTAATAAACTCAGTCACCTAATGATTAAATTCATTCTCAATATCAGCCACCAGTACAATATCATCCGCAAATAGCAACTGACTCAATTTTCATAACCTTCCATCCTCACCCACTAGTTCCAAGCCTCTGTCTCATACCTTTTAATATACTTCTCTTACCACTCCATCCATATACACATTAAACAACCATGGCGACATTACACAAATTGATGTGACCCTACATTCACCTCAAACCAAGCACTCATACCATTCCCAACTCTCACACATGCTCTACTATTTATGCAAAAACTCTTCACAGAATTCAACAAACTTCCCCTTATTCCATACAGTCGCAACACACCCCACAGCCCCTCTCTATCTACCCTGTCATATGCTTTCTCTAAGTCTGAAAGGATATAATATTTGTATTTCCAAGCTACTGAAAAATTTACATATTCTGGAATATATAGTTTCCAATTCTATAATTAACAAACAGTAGAATGAAATGATGATAATGATCCGGTTTTACTTCACGGACTCCCTCTCCTATTAAAGGCTATGACGTTGCCTTCTTTCGAGGGACTTTGGTATTGGCAAGTACGATCTTTGCCCTGAGTGAATGCCCTTTCTAGCCTCAAACTATATCGGGTCTCGAAACGACGACCTGACGAATGTCACGCACTCTACTAATCCAGATATGGCAGCCACAGTGAAAGGTTCATATAACATTATTGAAAGGCTTATATTGGAAATTGAAGTTAAGCCTCAGTGAGTAATTTGTGCTACTGATTCTGTACAGTGTACAGCTTATGACAACAGTCATCTCAAATGTAGCTTGCTTTATCACCCAGTATATCAGTGCAAATGATATGCATATATGTGGAGGTGGACACAGAGTTAGTGATGTTGGGTAATGAAAACCGGCTGCCCTTCCAATCGCCCAGCCGTGGGCAGGAACGCGGTCCGTCACCTCCCGAGTCGAGCATTCTACCAATACGCTATGGCGGTCCCCATGACAATGGAACCATTATAAAAATACAATATAAATACAGATGAGATATTCCCACTATGATTTTCTAAAGAAACTGCAAAATCCAAGAGTCTTTTTGAAGGAAATAACAGAGTCATAAATAAACTAAAGAGATAACGTCGACCAGACCGACCGTGTTTCCGATTGAGATGTATGTTAGACCCTTCGCTTCCATATCAACGATGATCTTGATTAACTCACAAATCCTCACACACGCACACACTCACACCAACACACACTTATCTTCTTTCACCCTTTTATAAAGGTTAAAGATGCTTCATTGGCGATTAAAGATCAAAGGAAAACCTTCCCTTTTTAATAGAGATTATCATCCCAGTATATCTGGATATAAAGAACAAAATTCCTACAGAAGTTCCTCACTTGAAATATATATATATATATATATATATATATATATATATATATATATTATATATATATATATATATATATATATATATATATATATATATATATATATATATATATATATATTACAAGAAAATTACTTGGACATGATTGCTAGCCTTGAGCTTTCCTATCCCTTTACATCGCCCTGTACAACATACAGGGAGAGCGATGGTAGTATTTGCTCACCTCACAAGAGGAAGAATATTTCATTTAAGCAATATTTTAAAGACATGGATCTCAGTATTATGAAGCAGAGAGCACTGGGAATGATTTGCCAGCCTACCTCCTTTTGTTCATCCATTTACTTTTTTTCATTTAGTTATTCTTACATGAATGCCTCTCGTTCCTATCTCCCATTTACCCTTCCTTCCCGGTGGTCCCCCAGGTGTTAAAAGCGTGCAAGCGTCACCATCAACTCTCCCTTCTTCACCGCTATCCTATCCAAACTTTCCTCTTCCCTCACAAGTTAAGGCCTCTAACTAACACATAAAATAAAAGGAGGCTATTACTAACCCTGTGGAGAATATCTTGAGCTTCTCTTTATATTTGCAGATAAGACATGACCTCAATTCCCAGATCACTCACCTAAGGGCCCACCGTGGCCCATCCACCCTTTGGTGGATACCTACAACGACGACGAGCCTACCTCTCCACTTTCTCTATAAATCAATTAACTTAACACCTGAAAATTAGGAGAGTAGTATATTTCCTTCCCAACATCAAGAAAATAACTTAAAAACAATATTTTCCCCTCCTCACTCGTCTATCGTTATGAGTCGCCTTTTACGACTCACAGACAACGATAGTAGTATTTATTCTCCTCAACACCAAAAACAGTATTTCCCCCTCCCCAACAAGCCCTTTTCCCTATG